>BGZK01003352.1:0-26724 GCA_005406025.1 Eumeta japonica
TCTCTTTGCAGTTTCTTAGGAGTCTGTATTGTTAGTCAATTGATAGCTGATTCAGTGTTTAATAATATTCCTATTTTTTGCTGTTACTAATATAACTTACTAATCACTGCGCCCTCTAATGATTGATAATAATCTTTATAGTAGATGTAGTATCGTTCAGTTTGTAGTGTTAATCACAAATATTTGACAATAATATATATCTTATGCTGTTTTGTAATTACAGCACAGGTTTTATTATTTGTTGTGGTAATCCTGTTATAAAATTAACAATTTACCAGTGTATATTTCGAATGACAAAACAATTTCTGATTTCTCAGTCTCCTACTGGATAATAGGTATATTGTATTATTATCAAACGTGTATATATGTAAAATTCAACTGTTCTTGTCCTGTGGTATCAAAAGTTATCTATTAGTACTTACTATTTGTATATACTTAATATTACTTACTATCAGTCAGCTCGAGATGTTTGTATCATATAATGATATGTATATATAATGTATTAATTTTTATTTACTTCATCCTATGACCAATAAAATAGTACTCAATTGTTATATTGCAAATCAGTTTGTTGTATTTTACTGTTAGGTATAATGCTTCCTTAGGTAACTTAATAGACTCTTATAGTTATGAGCGAAGCAGTTCTACTACTGATCGATTCATAATATGCACTTATACAGAAGTAGACCATTAACTATGTCCTTTATAATTGTTATACCTCAAGATTCTATTTCTATAGTTTATAACTATTTATAATATTTTGTTATTCGTTGTTGATATATTATGATATATAGTATACGGTTATTCTACATACTCATTATCAGTCAGTAATCACTGTGTATGATTGCAATTAAGTTAGAGGTATGTGGGAATTTACACACTCTTGTTTCTAAACCGACCCAACTCTGTTGCACTTATTTCTTATTAATTGTCTTAACCTAAGAGCTATATTCCTAGCTGTCTTTATAATATACAGTTAGTATCTTTACTATAGTTTTGTGATGTGTAACAACAATAATATATAAATCAGTTTTAATTTTAATTATGTGCTGTCAATAAATATTAATTGAATATGACAATCAATAGATATCTGTAACTATAATTAACTAAAAGTATGCATGCATTTACGCACTTATATAATTAGCTTAATAGTTAAGTGTTCAATTTTATTTTATTTTTTTTTTTTTTCTTAATGTTTATTATTACAAGGGTGTTTAAAATTATAACAATGCACTCAGTGTTTTGGCTGTAGTATTCTATGGTGTGTAAGAATAGTATATATGTAGCAGTATTAGGAACTCTCTATTAGTAAAGAGTGGGAACTCGATTTATAGAGAAGTGTATATGCTATTGCACCTTTGTTAGATACTGTCAGATTCGTTTCCTATGGTAAACAATGAGTAAATGGAGCGATCTCACCAGGATTTCCTTTGATAGCGACGATCTGGTCTGCCACAGCACAACAGGGCACATCACAGATTCACAAACTAAATATACTATTCGAAATTAATGAAACGTGTAAATAGAGTTCAAGTGTTTAATGGCGTCGCGTCGTCACCACGCAGCACTTTTGTACTCATGTAGTGATTGTAGTGTAGTGCGTAGAGAAAATATTTACACTTTGTGTTCTTAAGGAGATAACTAATTAATTACTCTATTTTGATAACACTAATAGCTAATTAGATAATAATATTGATTATTATTTCGAGAGCGATGCGAAAACACATTCAGACAGTAAGGCAGTGTTGCCAGTCCCCTTATTAGCAAGGTAGTCGTTATTTAAATATTTGAAATTTTTTCTGTTACCAACTCGGCTTCCTTTCATATTTATTTATTTTTTTGGTGGAATATAACAATTACACGGTAAGTCATAGTTAAAAAGTTCGAGAAAAAGATGTTCATATTAATGTTGAATTCGTTGAAGTCTTTAATAGGACGATTGAGAGAATCGCAACGCAAACAGCCGGAATGGACGAAATTCATGGTTTTCCTCCGATTTCTCTCGGCGCCATTTCGCGTAATACAAAGAACATTAGGCGGTAAACCGTAAACGTGGCCAACCGTCCGTTTTCCCGGGCCCCGCTATCGGCGTATTAGCATAACGAGCGGCGCGCCCCCGAGCCCGCAAGCTCGGGCGCGCGCCGGCGCCGCCGCACCGCGACACGTTTTCAGAAGCATTTTCGACTTTATTCTGAAACGTAAAATCTTAATTCGTCGAACAGAGCTCGTTTCATTTTATTACGGTAAAATGGTCGCATTGCAATTTTAGGGAAAACGTGTTACGTTTACGGATTTTTATAGCCTTTCAAGTACGACCGGTCGCTGGGGCTGCGGTAAAAGTTAATTGGGAGAAATTTTCATTTGACTTACTACGTCGCGATAAAAGAATAGCAATTAATTTAAAAGATTGGGTACATAAACGTACGGGTAAATATTGCAAATACAATATATATATATTTATTTACTACATAATTACCAACTGCCTATAACTACAAAGAACGACTCAACAATAAAATCAGATGATGCCGACGGAAATATTAAAACAGAAAGTGTTTCGGTGGACCTGGATGGATAAAGAAACAGTGGCAAAGTTTTTAAAAAAGTTATTATTAATTCTTTGCTGCCCGGTTACCGTTTATGAATTACAAGAGTCTACTTTAGAAGGAAATCCAATGAACATTTATTACTGACCTAGATCCATAATTTTGTTTCATTATCAATCCTCACGCTCAACTGTTAACAAATTGACTCAACTCGTAAATTGCAGCGAACATAGTCATTTCTATATCTGGATCAAAAATTGCACGGTAGATATAATCTCTAAAGCCTTCCAAAGTGATGGCATGTGTCCAAAAAATTCATTTTACTTTGCGTCTTTTTTTATTAAAAACAAACTCATGGGCGGTTGCTACAAATCTGGAAGGTCTTTATTATGATATTTGCTATCAGCACGATATTACCATTAACTAGTTTCTGTAATGTATGGGGCCTTGTCCAGTATTTATACAATAATGAAATTTCACGTATAACTATTGAACCGTGATGCACAAACGGTAACTAGTCGTTTTGTTTTGATTTAATGCTATCAAAGCATATAATTCAGTATGATTACTGATGTACGTTACTGTGTTCGGTATTGTAGTACACTATGTCAGTTTTAAGTACGAGTGAATAAATAAATATACGAGTGAAGCTAAAAAACCCGTTTAATAATAAAAATCATATAGAAATGGAGGAATAATTTAATCTACACATTAATATTATCAAAAACAGCAATGGAAACAGCTATTGCTTTTTCGTTACTTTTACCAGAAACGTTTTTTAACTTTGTATGTACATAATAAATGTCTGCCTACATCTTTTTCGGTTTGATTGTTAATAAATCCAAATTTTACAAACATTTTGGGTGTATTATTTTTCCCATACTATTCCTCAGACTTGAAAGAAATAAATTCTCCTGTAAGAATTCCTATGGAAAGTTTCACCTTCAATTTTTTTTTAATTTATCAAAATAATATTGTGGTATATTTTACTTTCGCTGTCATCATGTGACAATTACTGTATAATAATTATCAGTATCGTCACAAGCTGAACAGAAAAGCTTAGACATTTGATTTATATAATTACCTTTTCTACCTACAAACTTAAATTAGTTGGAGAATAAGTCTTGCAAATGTGCATAAAATATCCTTGAAGCTAAAGTTCAGTGAAAACCAAACCCTCCATACCAGGGCACAACAATGTCCTTCCGATGTCTGAGTTCAGTTGGTTATTATTCAGCAGTACATTCGTTCGTTATTTTCCAATTTCCAATGAATATTGCACATCATTTTGAATTATAATGAAACTGCACATATAATATATTACATTTAAAAAGTACTGAAATGGAAAAGAAGCCGAGCGAGAATATTCTGATTTCCTTAGAGCGTGAGTTGTAATTATTTCTCTGATTAATATTTCCCATCAAACATTTCGCTGCCATCAAAAAGTGGAAAATAAAAGTTAAAAAACGGTATCCTGGTTATGAAAACAAGTCTAGTACGTAGTATATGGTGTTCACTTGTGAGGAGTCAAAATGTTATTCAGGTGCTATTCGTTAATATATATTCTATTATCTATCAACGAAACTCCTATCATTTAATTGACACTTTTTTGTTATTTTTCCCGTAAAGGGAGTTTAGTTTTTTAAACTTTAATATTTTTTATTCGTCAATTTTAGAAAATGGTAATTCTTATTGATGGTTTTGTATAATTGTTCCTTTCTTTAACGATCTCCGTGACCGAACAAATTGCTATAAGATCAGTTGACAGTATTTGTGCGCAAGCAAACCGCAGATACAAAATATTTTCTGATGCCATGATCATGTATGGTTGTTGTACCTTATATTAGTATATTTTTACGTGTACTAGTTTTTATTACTAGTGTACTTTACTTCATTAATAGAAATATTTACTGGGATTAATATATATCTACATTAATTAATTTCAAAAGTAGTGTATTAATAATCACAATTAATAATAGAGTTTCTTAAGTAATTTTATGATCACAACGAAATATATTTTTACCCATATAAAACTCCCTTTTTCGTACACGCGGTCGTAATCACGTAGCCGGGTCAAAACCTTAAATGTACAATTTAGCGACGGTAACATTAGCGGGGCGAGGCACGCAAAAACTCATATATATCCACATGGAAGCCGTAAAACAATACAAGTGGGTTAGGTAAACTGTATTCTCGCGTGAACTCAATATTTCTGGTGGTCAGAAAGGGCGAGCCGCGGCGGGCTGTAATTATTCACGTGTTATGACATCCGATTTGCATATAATCGGGGAGCGCCGCGATGCGTGAGGCGGCGCCGGCCATTCGCGCGCGGCGCGCCGGCGCCCTATCTCGATCGCGGCCCGCCCGTTGAAGGCGGCCGTTAATTAAAAAACAAATTAAGATGGCCTCGCCGGCACGCCGGATCGCCTACGATTTTTCCCCGGTCGTTGAATGCCGGCGTTGTAATAGAAGGTGAAGTGTTAATAGGTCGATTTTTTTTTCTGGTCCCATATATGAACTTAAAAATATATTTTTACATTAAAAGAAAAAAACATTGCAGCTAGCTATGATATGTAAAGTTGACTTTAATATTTAAAAAAGTCAATGCATTTTTTATTGATATTGAATATGCATTTTTAAAAGTGAAGTACATGATAACATAGTGCAATAAAGATCTATGAAAACTTGAGAAGATTGGTTTGGAAATTTATCATTTGGCCTAATAGTTTCTCCACATTTATCGAAACGCCATCAATAATGCGCAGGAAGGGCAGTCATCTTAAATTTTTATATGATAGTTATTTCTGCGGATAAAGTAATCGGTCTACCAAAAGTTGGTTTTTTGATCTTCTCTATATTTTTATTTGAATATGTTGTAATGAATTTAAATTAATGTAATGTATGAAACAAAAATGTATTTCCACCTATTTTCTTTAGCTCCGAACTGTGAAGTATGGTACAATTAATAAGATGGCGAACAATCAAACACGTTAAGAAAATTTGCTTCATTCAGCCCCGGATTTCTTATTTTAAATTAAGAAGAGGTGCTAGTTTTTTCAAAAAATCAGTATTTTAGCCAATTTTGTTTTTTCAAGTTAGCTTCTGAACCTGAAAGTTAGCAACCGTAAAATTCTGAGTTTCATGTTCAATACTTTTATATTATCAAGGTGAACTCTACATTTCAACTTTGTAACGTCGTAAGAAATGTTGATGAACTTATTTACGAAACAGATATTGTAGATCAAAGGCAAAGAAGAAAATGTAGATACGAATTAAGAAGACTTGGTCTTGTACCAATAAAAAAAAATAGATATGCATCAATATACCCATATCAGATTCAATAATTAATGTTCCTAAAATAATTATAGTAATTAATGAGTTTTTTCTGTTTTCCTAGTGTCGTAAAAGGATGACGATTATTTAATAAGTCTGTTTGTTCATCTAGACCAATCTGTTATGAACAGCGGCACCCTTAACCTATAAATTGGATAATGTGTAGGAAATAAACGACTTTATAAATAATGTTAAGTATACGGACTTAATTAGGGATTATTTTTGTGTTTTGTGTATGTTAAATAGTTTGAATATTTGTTTTTTATTGTCCAGATAGGAATTAATTGTTAGGATTATTAATAGTATTCGTTTGAACTATTTATCGTGTATTTATGTATTGTGTTGTGTTTTATTTGAATTAGAATTGTGAATACGAAAGTACTGTAATGCACATACGAATTGTGTACTAATTGTGCCTTGATGGGGGAACCAATAAAAAGCCGAGATCCGGGGTGGTCTATACGGTACGGCCGTAAATCGGTGTACCATGCGCATGTGGCCCTAATGCAGCGGCAAGTGAGTTATCGTCGTAGTTTTTCCGTACCGTCGAGGTTCTCCATTGTCGAGTTTCTCCGGTCCGGATGGAGCGGCGACCCACCTTCAGCATCACTCCCAGAGACGGCCGTGACGGTCGAGGATGATGTCGGTGTACCCACTGACAACTCCTCTTGATCTTCAGCTGGCTCGGGAATTGTTCGGGTTTGGACCCCTGAAATGAAGGCCATCACCACTGGACTGTCGGGGTCGTATTATCGACGAGAAGACGCCCGGGCATGAGGCATCATAAGTCCTTCGTCCCGCACCTGCACCCGCAAGAAAAGGGGTGTGGAAGATCCGCGAACGAACCTAATGCGGAAAAAATGCAAAGTGCATGGCTACACTTCTTCATGTGTAATATATGCAGTTCAAATGTGCAAACAGATATGCCACCTATAAATTGCAGCCATTTTCGTGCAGCCGTCATCGTCTGGTTGGTTGTATCATTTAAAGGTCGTGTTTGCACTCCGCTATGGTGACTCAGCTACGGAATGCGATTTCTAATTTCGCTATATTTTAGCTTTCAGTTTTTAATTTTTAATTTTATTTTGGGGGGGGGAAGGGTGTATTTTCATTCTTGTCCGTAAAAATTTGCACTTACACATGGCGCCAAATAAGTGATAACGCTGAGTCTCAGGCGGCGGTTAACTAACCTGATCCAGCTAGCACGCAAACGTACTAGTCCTGTGGCGGTAGGAAATGACCAACACAAACCGTAATCCTGTGAACATGTATCGCAGAATCGGTGGTTCTGGCTTCATCGCCTAAGTCGCGAGGAAGAAAACCTCTTAAAAAAAAATACCCCAATCCTACTGTAAGCAACGGGCCAACAGAATGTATGGCTGAGGGATATTCAGCCTACAGCGCCAACCTCGATGGACCTGGCATACATCGTTAATTCTTGCCCTTTCACAGGAATGGGCGTCACAAGTCATAGTCATAGTCAACAATAATACTGTTCATCGGCATTTCTCGACATACAGCAAGCCTTCGACAGAGTATGGCATAAAGGACTACTGTATAAAATTGAATCATTATTACCCCATACGTTCTATAAAGTTCTATAAGTTCTTATATCTCCAACAGAATATTTCAAGTAAAAGAAAACGATCCCACTTCAGGGTTTTATGATATAACTATAGGAGTGCCACAAGGCTTGGTACTTAGACCTGTCCTTTACACGTTGTTTACATCTGACCTATTACAGAGCCAATATGTTACAATCGCTACCTTTGCTGACGATGCAGTTTTCTTGGCTACAAATAAATACTGTCTTGAAGTGTCACGCATACTACTGAACGGCCTTAATGAACTAGAGAAATGGCTAGCTAAATGCAGAATTGCTGCTAGTGTTACTAAATCAATACACGTTACGTTCACACTCTGTAAAGAAGACTATGCATCTGTTACCCTAAATAGCACGCAGCTCCTACATCAAGATACTATGAAATACCTAGGCGTGCACTTCAATCAGAAACTCACCTGGCATAAGCACATTAAAACAAAAAGAGACGAGATAAATCTAAAGTACGAAATCTCCATTGGCTAACAGGCAGGAACTCAAAACTAGCAGTAGACAATAAAATTGTCATATACAAAACAATGCTAAAGCCAATTTGGACATATGGCATTTCAAATATATTTCCAGTATTGTCAATGTAATGTAATACAGATAGTGCAGAACAATTGAGACATATATCAAATGCACCCTGGTTTCTTAAATCATCTGAACTTTACGAAATCTTTGATATGCCAACACTTAAATAAGAAATTTCTTCTTACGGCGACAAATACAAGGCAAGAATTAAAAAAGAGTCGATACATATTTGACCAAGATAGTCAGAATATGGACTGACTACACAAATAAAAGGGTTGTACTCCAATGGTGGTTGCTTTCTTAAAAAAAGGTCACCATGATCACATCTGCTTATAGCCATAAGGCTGATTGCAGATTGAAATAAAAAAAATTCAAGTTATTAGGGACAGTGTTGTGTCACGCAAAGTGCATGGCCACGCCTCCTCGAATATAATGTATGCAGTTCATATGTGCAGGCGGATACGCCATTTATAAATTGCAGCAAAGTTGGTGCATCCGTTTCAGTTGTACTCTGACTGCCACTTGTTAAGCTCGTCCTGCAAACAAGTTTGAATATCATAACGCTATTCATCATTTTGCCCACACACCTCAAGAATCCATACTCTGAGGCAACTGTAAAGGAAATCTGAAGTGTGGGCTTACGTAGCGGTACTGAAATCAATGTTACAGCTGGTCCTTCGAGCCGGATTTAAAAGAGAATCGAATTTACGAGTAAGTTGTGTGCTTTGGATTTTTATTTCCTTGTACATGCTTCGGACAGTGAGAGGGTCTCCCAGCGATATTAACGACATCTTACTGTTTAACATTTTTGAGCGGTGTGTGTGAATAGTCTTGCCGCGTCGATAGCATGCACAGATAGAGCCCCGGTCTGTAGGCACACCTGGTGACGGTCGCTTCCACCGGAGATCTGTTGCGCACTCTGATTCTGTGCGTGTCTATTGCCGAGCGGGCGATACCTACCCTTCCCGTCTTCATTCTCGTACCGAACATATCCTCGTCTTGAGGTCCTCATGCGAGCTCTTAGAGACCGTTAGAGACTGAAGAATGTAATTGAATTGAACTTAGAGATGGACAACAAGCGTGTTAAAAGAGCGCACAAAATGAACACAGCTAAGCAATAAAATAAAACACCGGCGAGGGCACCAACAACTCAGTCGTCGGAAACTGACACGTCCGTATGTCGTTAACGCACATTTCGGACCACAGCATGAAGGAAAATTTGAGAGAAAGTTCATGCGGGCGGGAAAGGATCGACGAGGAAGTTTATAACTCCCAAACGGATACGAGATCCAACCCTGTCGACGCTCCGAGTGCAGCTAGCGCGCCTGCCACGACACATGGCCCTCTACAAATATGCAAAACAGCAGTCCCATTCATAATGTAAGCATTAGTAACTCGAATTGAAATACGAACGCGACATGGCAGAGAAAGCGTGCTGCGTTATTAGCTCAATTGGAATTTGAGAATTTGGAAACAGAACGGATAGCTGTACAAGCCGCAGGTATGCGTACAAAAATGTTGCTTTGGCTTTTAGGCGCGGACGAAAAGGATATGGACGATGTGATTGAGAATGAGAATACGTTCCAGTTATCCGAAATGGATGAACTAGGGAAACGGACCGTTATACTGCGCGAAAATGAGCTCGCGCCCGAACCTAGTACGACGTCAATACCACCGCCGCAGCCGGCGGCGTGCAACGAAACTAATGGTGCCTCTCCACATAATGCCGACTCGAGCATGAGTGAGTCAACATTAACCGACACGATTATATTTGCGATTATGTCGGCGAGTATGGAGAAGTCGAGAGTCATATTTGAGCTATCTAAAGCTCTAGCGGATCTGCCGACCTTCAATGAGACTGTAAGCGAATGGATCGCATTTCGAGCGGTATACATTGATACGTCAGGGTTATTCAGATATGCGCAAAATATCGCGGATCTGAAAAGCGCTTCACCGCTAGCGGTGAAGCGCGAGAAACTTGTCAAGCTTTAATATATACGGAAATGGACCTGCTACGAATGATGTAAATACTTGCTTGGATGACCTAACGCTATAATTAAACAGGAGCTACATAAATGACTGTGTATGGCACCAATGGATGACGGAATGAGTGACATTAGCTCTTTCACCTAATGTCAATGATGTGTAGTGTCTATACGCACATTGAACGATTTAAACTGCCGGTCCGCTCCCTAAATGACTGATGAGATAGTTGTTAAATTCAACGTTATTTTGAAATTTAAATAGTGAGTATATAAGGATTCTTAGGACACCGACGAGCCTGAACCTGTGATGTTGTCGAATTTTTGAACCGAATAGCCGATCAGTGCAGTGCCTCCATGCCAATAGAGAAAAGAAGCGGCCGGAATTCAAAGCCTGCGTCGGAACGACGCTTGTGTAGAACACACGCGATTAATATTGAAAAACAACAACAATAATACGAACTCGGACACCGCCTTTTAAACATCGTATCGGACAACAATGAACATAAAAATGATGTATCCGCTTTGCAACACCCGACACAGCTTACTCGACTGCGGCGAATTTGTTAAATGAATATAAATGAAAAGTGGGATCTCGCTAAAAAGCTTCGCATGTGTTTCCAATGCTTGAAGGGCTGTCACATGCAAGCTTTGTGTAAGACATCTCAAGGTGGACATCATAAGCTGCTCCACTAAGAACGTATTACAAGAGAGGGCCATGAGGTGAGAGCCCAGACGATGGTCGTCGTCACTGAGCACGCAGTAATATCTACAAATAATATTAATACAATGCGTGCATATTTAAAAATTGTTCCGGTCGAGCTGTATGGCCCTGAAGAATCATTGAAAGTCCATGCATTCCTTGATTAAAGTTCCGCGGTTACCTTAAAAATTAAATGGATTTTTCCCAAAATAAGTTTTATATGACAGTTCAGAATATGAGAAATTTGAAACTAGCTCCGTAGCGCAGATAATTGGGGTATAATTGTATGGCAACATTAAAGGCGGTTCCATAACTCAGCCTGCTGCCTCTCTGACCCAACTGAGTTGAGTTTTACATGGGTGTTGCTTCAGTTTATCACGACCAATAAATACAGTACATCATTTACGACTGTCCGACGCTTCCGACGATGAATTGAAGGATATCGTGAAAAGACATTTCGATATTGAATCCCTCGGCATGGCTCCGCGTAAATTGACCCACGATCCAGAAGAGAGGGCATTCGCGTTGCTCGATAGCAACAGTGTGAGATTACCGAGCGATCAATTCGAAACAATTCTATTATGGAAACCGGACAACGACGTGAGCCCGAAAGCTATGATACCGCGATGCCACGTCTACGCGGCATACAAAAGAAATTGTCCAAAGATGATAGTTTAAAAAACGAATACTGTGAACAGATAAATAATCTGTTGAAAACTGGGTACTCAGAGCCAGCATCGATTAAATCCACATCTGAACGCTTGTGATACTTGTCTTATTTCGCCATCATGCTCAGCAGAAAAAGAATATCCGCCTAGCCTTTGATGCAGCCATTGTCATAAACGACAAATGCTTAAACGACGCTTTACTCATGGGCCGCGATTTGATATAGTTACTTTTGTGTGCTCGGACGTTTTTAGATAAAGACGCGTAGCGGTCTCGACCGGCATCAAAGAAATGTTTCTATGGGTAAAATTAGAAAGGAGGATCGCCACAGTCTGCGATTTCTATGGCGAAATAATTGTAACGAAAATACGCAAGAATATCGTATGACGTCATTGATTTTCGGCTCTGCCTTGTCATATTGTTCTGTAATCTATATAAAAATTCGCAACGCCTCAGAATTCAAACATGAGTACTCGGAGGCGTCTAAAGTGATACGATTAGATCATTACATTGATGAATTTTTGAAAACTTTCGATACTGTTTAGAAGACCAAGCGTGTTTCGAAAGAAGTTTACGAGGTTCACCGGAAAGCGGCCTTCGACATGCATATTGGGGATATTAACAAAATAGTGGTATTGAAGAAGATGTCTAACACACGAAACGATGATAATGTACTACTCGGGGGTGATACACATATCGATAAAATTCTGGGCCTACAGAGAAAAATCAAAAATAACACCCTGCGTTTCAATCTCGGCCTATGTAATATGTTTATTGATATATTGGAAACGTCGCTCCTAGCGAGGTGAACCTCTATAGTGTCATCGCTGCCAAAAATATGGACATACGGCGGCACATTGCAACACAGAGCCAAGATTTGTAATGTGCTCGGTCTCACACTGGACCAAAGAGTGCACTCGCTCTGAAGATTCAGAGAGGAAACGCTCCTGTGTGCTGTGTGGAGGTGACCACTCAGCTAATTATAGAGGTTGCCCAAGAGCACCTAACCTCTCGTCGAAAAACAGACAAGAATAGGACGGTAAAAAATCCTCCCCTCCACTTAATAATAAAAATCCCCACTTTAGGGAAAAAACAAGAAAGGGACATCGTCGGTGACTTGTGCGCTGCACCTGTCTTTCTCACTAATGCACGGAGCAAAAAGCAGCCACCGAGGGCTACTACAGAGCTGGACAGAGGAATCACTTCCTAGGTGTCCCCTCCGCTGACAATTAGTCAGACCAGCACCGAGAGCTCGCCGCTTAGAGAAGATATCAAAAACATATTTGTGTCCTCCGAATGGTGAAAAGCGCTGGATTCGCCGAATCAGCTACATATTTCCTTAGAGCTAAAACAGGGAAGTACCGATTAGCGGTCATCCTAAGTCACCAGGATCTATTAAATAAACTAGAAACCTTGTAATGTCAAAATTAATCGGGTTTCCGCACAATTGTCAGCTGGACGCCTGAAACCGAAAAGTATTACATAATTTTCTATAAATACAAGGGTTAGCTGAGTTAAGTGTATGTGCAAAGGAGTACTTGTTAGACGAAAATCTAGTACAGGAATCATTTTTAAAACCTCATATACGACGAGCATGTAAATTAAGAAATTATGTACAGTTACGGACTGACAGAGAGGGCAGTTCAGGTACGAGGTACCGTATTGTTTTATAAACGCTCCTTACACTACTTCCCCATAGATACATCTCAATCAAAAAATCTACAGCTTGTAAGCTGGCTATGTCAGGACACGGTACCCTGATCACAGTTTCAGTCCATTTTCCATCGTCCAAAGAGTTGTTCCGGAGCAACCTAGAATCTTTATTCGCTCTAGGCAATCATGTCATACTTATTGGAGATTTTAATAGCAAAAATACACAGTGGAATTGTGTTTCCACTTATAAATTTGGATGGATACTCGCGGATCTCAGAGACTGTATCTCTGTATATCTTTGACGTCATTGCGCCTCTCACACCGATTCACTTTCCTAATTGTGAATGAAACAGGCCTGATATCCTTGATACCGCTCTCATGAAGGTTGTAGCTCTAAAGTCAAGTTGCTTTACAACTAAACAAGATCGGAAGTTAGATCTCTATAAGATCTAACTTCCAATCATCATCCTGATCTCATGAGATTAAGGCCTATCTTTGACGACCGTTCTAGTGACGTCAAAATAATCATAAACTGAAAAAAGGTGTCGATCGCGCTTGAGGAAATCAACACCCCCGTCTCTAAATAAAATATCCAATGACATCGGATCGACCAACGACATCGAAAACGCCAAAGGCGCTCTCACCAGCCACATTACGACAGTGGCTGGGAACAGTCCGCGGAAGGTTTCAGATAATTTCGATTGCTGGGAGCTGCTCATGGATGTTCGCAAACTAATGAGAGTTAAAAACGTAGCCCTGCACCAGGCGAGCGCTTAATCCACTACCACAACTAGATTCTACTCACGCGCTCTCCAACGCAAAGTGAGGGCGTGCGTTAAGGAAGTCCGTAACTGTAATTGGAGTGCCCTAATAAAGGGAATTACCCCTACTCATAAAGATTACTGGAGAGTAGGCAAAGCTCTTAGATCGGATGGTTTCTAGCCCGTACCCGCTCTTAGGAATTTCGAAAGTACTCTTGTGTTCGACAATCGGAATAAAGCTGAATCTCTAACCGACAGAAATGAAAAGCAATACTCACACACCTCTATCCACACGACCCTACACACGTATACCGGGTAGAGGAACAAGTTTTACAGAAAATCTCCCACGATACAAAAGACGATCTGGATCCAGTTACCCTAGTCAAGGTCAAAATGCTCGTCTAAAATCTCAAAATCAGGAAGGCACCGGGCCTGGATGGAATCAGCAATAAAACCATTAAGTCTCCTATTTGGCATAATTGGCACTCCTGGTCACATAATGAATATTGCGCCACAATTTTTTGAGCACGCATTGGGATGCGTGCTCAAAAAATTGTTACTTTCTCAATGTGTGGAAAGAAGCCGTTGCTATTGGCATTCTTAAACAAGGGAAACCACGTCGCCTCCTTGCTAGTCATAGGCTTATCAGCAAACTGAGCGGTCTCGGTAAGTCGTATGAAAAAATACTCAAGTCGCGACGAAGTGGCCACCTAATTAAATAAAGCCTTATAATTGACAAATACTTTTGTTTCGCCCCCAATATTTTTGTGCTCAACAAGCCCTCCAACTAGTCAAACATATATCGGAGGGTATTAAACGTAGACGTAAAACCGTGGCTGTATTTTTCAATGTTGCTAAGAGCTTTTATAGGTACCAGACAGTCTAGTATTATTTATACACAGTTGTATTGATAACAGACAGTTCACTTTTCGCCACGAGAACACTATTTTCTCCAAAAGAATCATCAGAGCGGCGGTATTTCTAGGTTACACGCTCTCTCCTCTACTGTACTCCTCATATATAAATGATATTCCGCGTTTGCAACCAGGCGTCCAGTTAACTTTGTTCCTGAACAACACAACTTTGTTTATACATGACGTCAGTTTAAATCATATAATACCCTGTCTCTAGAGGGTCATTGATGAGCTGACACAATGGTTTCATGAAAGATTGATATCATCCCGAGAAGTCAATGCCAAATATTTTCACTATAGTAAAAATAAGAGAACTCTTAACAGACCCTGACAATACTAACACTCTTTGTTATTTCTGTAGAAGAGCGATTGACGGACGTTGGTACGTCAAGAACTCTGTCTTTCATAGGGATTTAAAACTCCCCACAATATCCAATTACGTGAAGGACGCATCTGAGTGTTTCTTCAACATAGTAGTTAACCACCCAAATCCGCTAATCTCTACTGCAGCCTCGTACGAAGCTCCTCCCGCAAATCATTTCATTAGAAGGCCACGGAGTGTTGTTTTAGACCCACTAGACGATCTCACTACTTAGGTCAAAAATTTAAATAAAGCTCTCGAAAATATAGAGTAATAGGAGTAAGAGTCCCTAGACCAGTGAATCTTCAATGGTTTAACACTCAGAGTGTTCTCCACGCGCTAACAGCATCTGTATGTCGATCGGGTGCGTCAGATAATGCTGAATACAGCCTTTGGCTAATATCAATTGCCATTTTTACTTAATTACCGTTTTTGAGGGTTTTTAGTCCGTGAAAGTCGGACACTCTTAGCTACCCACGCGGTTGCGTGGGTAGCTCATTAGATATTTTATCCCCTCTCTCAACAAGGAAAATCTTAAAAAAAAAAGGTTTACATTGCAGTTGTACTATAGAAGTCATATGTGAAGCTCTGTTGAATATTCAAGTTGAAAATTCACGCTGTCCATCATTTCCGCCCACACGCAAGAAAATCGTTCTCCGACTAAAGGATAAATCCAAAGTATGGGTCTACGCGGCGGTGGAGAAATCGCCATAACACTAGTTGATCAGCTAAAATTACCCTTTATGCATTTGCATGATAGTTGTATTTAGATGCAACTTATTTTTTAAAGACTTGAAAGAGAAATAATCTTATTGATACTCATAACATTATTTCTTATGATATGAGCCACTATTAGACTTTTTTCTTTAACTAGTCAATTGAGGTTACCAGGTTTTCCCACGTATTTACGGCCGCGAATCCATATAATTTGAATACTATTAATATTTTGTTACATTTTGCATTCATTACGTAAATTAAGGCCCATGAATCTTAATTTTTCTAAGTCAAAAAAGACGCTATACACCGTTACTTGATGGCAAATTAAATATATCAACTCAAAAATGAGGCCTCAAAAATACGACTAACAGAATGATTTTAAAGAAAGTTCAGAAAATTCAGAAAAGTTTTTTAACAATCGAGGGAAATTCATTTCCCAGTAGAATTATTCGAAAGCAGCACGTTTAGCGTATGCGAGTGCAAGACCCACCGCGCCGTATGGGATTTGCATATCCGTGCATATCGCCATCTCGAAACCCATTGTGCCTAGCGCGGGCCGCGGAGCGAGCTAAATCGCCGCTCCGTTTGCACATCGAGCGTCGGTAGTGACAGGAAAAAATATAAACAAATTGACGGCAGTTTTAAAGTTAACTCATATTAATTTCAAATAGAAATGTTCCTTTAGTTTTTGTGGATTTTCAAATTTTACAAAAGGGTTTTAAATGTTATCTTATTTCTTGCAAATTCTTAATCTAAGACGTAATATGTGTCCCTCTACCTATCTGTTGATACGATTAAGCTAGAGGTTTTGTGCTCTAGCATTGCACAAGGAATGTTTTGTTATCTATAGTTTTTGTCTTACCTACTATAATAAAACACTCTAAGGCTAATAGTTAAATTCTTAACGCTATAAGAGTTCAAACTCTCTACATAGAAAACAGTTGCACAAGTATTTTGAACAAAAGCAAAAATGGAACCCAAAGAGGCTATACAGAACGCAAGAACAGTATGATATTTTATTCGCTTTAGGCAGAGGCAGTAGTTGTCTAGATTTATCTAGATTTGCAGAGTAGCTTTTTCATACGATATCTTACAATAAATCCTTTTAACCTTAAAGCATAAATCGAAATAATCTCATCACATGCTGACCGTACCCGCATTATTTACCATCATGTAACAACTTTCAATTCAGACACGTCTAATACGTACATATGGCATGGAAGCGGGGCTGGAGTATGTGAAATGACGATTAAGAACGGCTGTAAGTAGCCTTTGTTCGATTTTAGCCATGATAAGGCTCGCTTATTAATACCCGCTACCGAGTACACTGAACGCGTTCACATTCTAAACAATGACTTGTAGGAAAACGGCCGAGTTTCGCAAACGGCGCTATTAAGGTGGTGTGATCCGAACTGTACTTCGAACTATTGTTGGTTTTGGTTCACAAATTAGTCTCGCATGGCGGGCCCGAATTCAAAATGATAAGTTCAGATAATTGAAACAACTGAGGTCTATGGAATTTTTTTACATAAATATTGTTGGTTGCTGGCTTTTCACTTACACAATATTCATGATACAATCGACTGAAATCCCTATTTATGTTGAAATAAACACTTATTTATAGAAAACGATGTACATTTATATTAGAATTTTCAATTATAGTCAATCAATGTTTAATTTGGAAATGCATTTAAACTCATAATCTGTGTAGCGTAAACGCCGCTACCAGTATTAACACTAAATAAATACATACTATCTTGTAGGTCTAATATATAAAAGTGAACTGTGAACAAAATTATAGTGGAAAATGAATTGATCGACAGATCAGTTAAATGGCACGATAATAATATAGTGATTCGCAGACATCACGTAGACACGCCATAATTACGTTCATCTTTATGAAAAAGAAATGAATTTTCAGTTCTACGTACTAGATCTATATTCATAAGTATACATTTGACATCAGTTATATGTAACATTAGCTCTGTTCTGTGCCGATATTCTATATTATTGTATTATTGAAGAAATGTATCTATAAAAACTATGAATGTATTCTAAAAATTATAAAATAAAGAAAAAAATTCAGTTTTTCATTTTTAGAACTCTAAAAATTTTATGAATGTGTGCGCTCTAAGAAAAATTTGGTTGCTTCTAACAAAATTTTGATTCCAGTGATCAAGTATCTTGATTCCATACGAGCCTAACAAGACCTTAGATACTTCAAATAAAATGATTTTGATTGATTGTCATTATTCAATTGATTAGTCAACTATATTGCTCTTATTATTATAATGAATAAGTCTTTAATTAAAGCAATTAAGAATTTATTCAGTATTAATACGAAAAATGGCTATATCAACTATTTATCTTAACAAATTCAATTCATACCTGGTCAATATCAACAAGAAAATTATTATATTAACAAATTCAGTTTATTAATTCAACTAAGACCATGAACAGGACCAACATAAAAATGATTATAGTAACTGATTCATCTAAATAAATTTAACTTAGAACTTGTTACATATGAACCATATAATTTTTATTATTAATAGATTCGTTTACTTCAATCAACTATGAAACTTTTTTAATTCTATTTGGTAACATTATAATGACAACGACATTACTATTGTTTAAATCCACTAAGGGCCTTTACAACCATCATAATTAATCCAATAATGTTAAGTATTAAGGGTGATCATTTTGTCTTTGTTGTTTTAAAAATGATGAGTATATTAGTTAACGTAATTATTAGGTATTAGGTAAATCAAATAAGATACATTTATTAGTTAAACTATATAAAGAATTTAATTTAAATAAATGTTTTAATTAATTTATTCTGAATTTATTTAACCTATATGTATATATATATATATATATATATATATATAAGTTAACTAAATAAAACTGATCAAGTTATGCAAGTAGGTAAATAATGATAGAAACGATGTATATCTTTGATAGAATTAATGTGGTACCGACATTGTTAGTTCAGTTATAAATGAATTTGTTGTTCTAACGAATCAGCTTTCGTTGATATACGCAATGTCACAGTTGTTTTAATTAATTTAATCTCAACTAAGAGAAAATCTCTCGTAGTTAGCCTTCATTTTTTAGAGTGTATTTATTCGTGTATTCGATATTAACAGAAAGACCAGCTCTCGATTTGGTTTTACTCGATTGTGTTTCAATATAATTTTCTACAAGTTCCCTACATTTTTTGTGAAGAGATTTTCTTTTTACTTTACCATATTTTTAAGTAGATAAGAAAGGGGCATTCTCCACGCAAACTGTATTGATTTACTTTTTAATGAATGTTTAGCTTTTATCCTATCTCGTTAAGTATGTATTAAAAGCGTAGTTCCACTCTAATTCTACCAACAACAGAGATAGAGACACATCTATGCAGAAATTTTATTCAATGCTTTTCGTATATGCAATGTTGCACAAACAATAGAATATTAAAAACTTAAAAAAAAAAATTATAGCAGTGTGTGCGTTGTGTGTGAGATGCTTTGAAAAAGTGTTTTGGTATTTGTAGAGTTGCTTCTGGTATATTTGATGAAAATAATAGACGTAATACAGTGTCACTTATTACGGTTCTTGATTACTTATTTGTTTATTCCGTATACTTTTATTTCACTCTATATGCAACCAAAAGAAGTGAAAATTAGCTGTTGCTTAAGTATGTTTAAATTAGTAATTTACAATTAAAATCTCATTAAAGAAATTCAAAAATTTCGCTGAACGTTCGCAAGCACAGTTTCTTAAAACTTATTACTTATAACGACTTTCATACTAATAAAAAATTATTAAAAAAAATTATGTATCTTAAAACGGAATTCCTCATGCACTGTTTGTCTATTTGTGTGCTTATAACTTAAGAACTATTGAATCCATTGACAATAATCTTTTTTTAATATAGACATACGTTACTTGAGCACCGGTTCTAGTATACATGTGCTTTTGCACACAGTTTTGTTCGCGATGAAATTACTCTTTAGTGTATTAAACCGACGATAATTAGTAATACCAAAGTTCAAGATATGATCAAGATCAACACCAGTCAATCAACACCATCGAATTCGCAAATAGATCCGAGAACTGGACCAAGAGCTCGACCGAGATGTTTTAGTTAAACGATTTAGTAATAGTACGTGTGGTTTCGGTTTAAGAGTAGTCATTCGTTCCTCTGGGATGATTTGATCGAAACTGAACCGAGTAAAGGTCGACACAGAAGGCAGCTATAATGTAATGATGTACGAAGCACACATGCAAGCTGTACTGTATATTTTTATATCTTTGCACTTAAAGACAATGAGAGTTATGTAAATGTATACATTACTATATCTCGATACATTTTGATACATCGCGATATAGGGCTCAATATACGACGCACTATAAGAGAAGCGATATTCAAGACGCAGAGAATATTCGTTCTTAACTTTTGAACTTTAATTTAACTAATGATAATTAATATAATAAATAAAAATAACGTATTAAAAAAGACACGATAATTTTTGACATTAATTGTAATTTTAAGGATACTGCAAATTGTACTTCAAAAAATGTACTTTTTTTTGCCAAGTATGATTTTTGCACATGTTCGTATTAATTTTGGTTATGTTTTTTTTAGCAGTGCGTAACGTTCCCAATTGATTTTAATTCTCTAAATGCTAACTAAACTTTTTGTTTGATAAAGATTGATATAATTTAAATTCTCTACTATTTTCCTTGTATTTTATGTGATCTTCAGTCCATTTCGGTGATTTTCAAACTACATAGTTCTGTTTTTGAAGTACGTACCGATGGCAATAAGAGTATCAAATTAACGATCCGAAGCACCTTCTCATAAGCTAAGTATCCAGTAAATCAAGTAACATGTAACTTATGGGATCTATAAAATACGTATAAAATTCAAATTAGAATATTTTGTATATTATATATACTTAGCAGCTAGATATCTGCAGCCGAAATGTACACCAGTCGAATGAAGGTCAAATTATACATTACGTTGTCTGCTGAGTGTGTACTTTAATATGCACATCTCGGGATGTAATATACAATAATACCTACTATACATTTTACCTGCGGTCTGTGACGGGCTTAAGAAGTGATTGGAGTCGGAGTCGAGAGCGCGATCGGAATTGAAGGCGCGGCCGGTATCGGGATGGTTGTCGATATCGCGATCGGCCAATGTAAATGTTAAGAGCATTCGATCTATGTCCACGCGGGCGAAAACTTTTAAAAAATAAATTTAATATGCAGATATGAAACCTTTTTTCTTTTTGCATAACTTAATTTGTGCAATGAGTTATGAAATATTAGATGCAGCCGATGTAAGTTTAAATAGATTGTGAAGGACACTTACTTTTATAAAGTGTTTTATTTGAATCAATTTGTTTCGTTCCGTATATTTATTGTAACGCCGTGTTGCGTCGGCACATAACGATTTACGTATAGAGTCGCAGACGGCAGTTGTGTGAGTTTTTTTTTACGTAGGTAATATATGTAAATGGAAGGCAATTAGGCGAGTTAAAACACGGGGTTGGCAGTCTAGGCAAGTGCGCCTCGCGACCGCCACCCCGAACGCGCCATGTGCTCGTGGGCGGGCGCGGCGTATACAGCATGTTCATTATGGTTGGGACTTTAAAACGAATGACCATGTTAAAATGGTTCGCTTTCAAAGTGTATTACTTCGACTTCCTATGGGTTTGTTTTCATTGCGTTATTTTTATATGTGATTGTATTTCTATACAATTTAACTTTGAAAAGAGCTATCCTCAAGTTTCTTGCTCGTTCTTATTGAGGGATAACTGTCTTATGAACGAGTGGTAATTAACGGAAAGTGGTAATATTAAAAAAAAATTGAAATTATTTAAATTTTATGACGTATTTCCAGTGTTGTTTTGTAATCTAGCAAGTAAAGATGTAAGTTTTAATTATTGAAATTAATGTAATATAGACATAACTTTAATTCGGAAAGGTTAATGAAATAAATAAAAACTATATTCAAATACATACTTTTTTTGATGACTTAAATAAAAAAAAAATGGTGAAATCGTTACCAGACTTCATTCTTACAAACTAATATTTAAAAAACAATGCTTAATGCTATCATGTAAATTATAAAAAATGAGCCATCAAATATAATCGGTTGCTATTCAAAGATTTATCTTTAGGTACATATCATAAAACACTGCGCCTCTCTGTCCGTTTGCTTGTCTCTCTATTTGTGTTTATAGCTTGAGAACTTTTCATCTGATGTACTTGAAAATTTTCTATTTTAAACATTAATTACATGTCTGGATTTTAGTATATATTGGATTTCAATAGGTCGCCTAGGGGGTCAGTTGTAACAATTTCAGAGCATCATTGTAAGGAAAAAAAAATTACGGCAGTGCTTATAACTCGAAAAGTATACATGATTGGACTAACATGATTCTTTTTTTGAATAGCTATATATTATTGGGCCAGGATTTAGTATACAGTAGATTCTCCAAACTGATACGTTTGAGTGAATATAAAACTGATTTACTTAGATACATTTTCCATAGAATAAGGTAAAAAAGAATGTGTTCTCAAACGATTTTCCCCCGCAAGACATTGGCATTTTGTGACAGGCTATTTACTTCGTAGTGGCAAGGTAAAGATTTCGCGAAATACCGCTTTGTAGACCTTGCATAGAACTTCTGAACATTTCTTCGGCAGACAGCATCTAAACCGTACGCCGTGGAATACATCCTCTTTCCTTCGCCACGTTCTGTTCCTTATACCTCTGCCAGACTGTGAGATAATTCTATTGTTAATAAATCAAGAGTGAAATTGATGTCGGGATCGAGTGCGGAATATCAGTCAGAATGGAGGTCGGAACGGGGATTTAGATCGAAAGAGGAATTGGGATTGGGATTGACAGTCACACTAAATTTAGAACAGAGGTGCGGGGAAGGTGGTCGGAAACCGGAGCGTAACCGGGATTAGACTCACGGTTGACAGGGTAATCGATCGATATAAAAAAATAAGAAATTAATTTGATATTTATGAGGGCGGAGTCGAAGATGATTAGCAAAATTAAGTCAAATAAAAAAATTATTTAAAATGTTTTGACTTTCCTCGATTTTGTTTAGCTTGGCTGAAATAATAATCGTCAAAAAAAGGTTTATTACGCAGTAAAATTCAATGTAATTAAAGTTATACATAAAGACAATAATATAATCGAAGCCTTGCTAATTAAATACAATGTGAAGTAAATTAGATATCATTAAAGTAATAGTAGTATTACAAGTATAACACTTAATGTAATACTTGTAATGTCTCTCAGGTTCTAGAATAATGGGTACTTAAAAAAATAATATTTTTAAGCATACTGTAGCGAACAAGCGCGGGCTCCATTTTTTTGCCGATGTCAATCGAACAATAAAATTGTGTTTGGGGTAGGTACATAAGCACGCATTCTGCTTATTTAGTTGCCTCTCCGGCAGTAGATCGGTAGGTAATGGATAGTTTATTAGTAAATTGATATTTAATTTCATACGCAGCAATTACCCGTATTGTTTGTCGCACGTTCGTTATGTTTGAACTGTGTCATAGCTAGGGAGCTGTGCCTGTTAACTGTTTCAGAATAATGACGAGAATCGCTTTGAAAACAGATGAATATTTAATGAAATTCAATCATACGTCCCAATGAATGCTTAATGGGATTGATCGAATTTTATTGAACTCACAATATTTGGTGACTGAACATTGCATTACCCGATATGCAGCCTACTGCGTGACGTCACCAATCTCATTTTTAAAGAATGTCAAACGCAAGAGACTATAAAATTATAGTTTTAAATATATAGTTAAAAATATTAATTATAATATTTAGTAATATTATAATATGTCAATGCAGTTACTAGGTATATTAGATTACAAATAAACAGTGTATGCTATTGTGAACAATATTCGCTTCATGACTTATTAATTTAATAGAAATAAAGTATAGGCATATATTTATAGTAGTTGCTTTTGGTAATTATATAATATTTGATTTGTTTAACGCTTGCAAGCTGTCGAGCTATCGAAACCGTCTATAAAGCTATTTAAAGCTATTGTATTTGTCTAATATATGCCATACAGTGTCCGACTCGCTAGCACATCGCACAGCCATAAAGATAGAAGGCGAGCTTTGAGTTTACTTTATTACACCAATTCGTTTGATGATGCTGTCGGTTTGCAATAGATATTTCTATTAAGTAAATATAGTGGCAGTCCCGCTGTTAATGTATGGGCGCACCTAAACTATACTGCATGTCGCTTTGGGTTATGAAGACAAAACTGTTTTTAAACGGAACAAAGATGGGATCACGTATTATTTTCGATTTTAAAAATCATTTCTAAGGTCCATCAAAAGATTAGTTTACGTTCGTTAATACATCTAGTGCGGCGGTACACACAAACGACAAACAAGCAATTATTTTTCGGTCAATAATACACCACGATTTTAACCAGCTGTACTCGGAAAGTCTCAGCTAAACAGTCCATAATGCCCATTAAATAATTCAGTCCAGTAAGCAAGGATCAATAATCAGATTACAGCTAGTCGGTGCAGGCGCGAGGCGTCATTCGTGCGCGCGCACGGCGGGCGGGGCCCGCCAGTCCCCGCCCATTGGCGGGCCGTGGGCCCGCCGCCGGACCGAGTGTCGCATGCTCTTTGCTCTATGATTTTCGTTGTGTATTTGCCTATTTCCACCTCTGTTCTAGAACAAGTTAACTAAATTGGAATAAGTAGTAGGCAATTAGTAAATTGAAATAATAGGAATCATTTGTAGCATAAGTTTTTCTTAAACAAATTCGTAATTTAATATAGAAATATGTATATAAATACATATAAATGTCCAATATGAACTAATATAAACGATTATTACATTAAAGCACTAAGTAATAAATTCCATGACAAGGTTTGAACTAACACATTAGCAATATTTTATTAAGCAGTTTATAATAAGAGGCAATACTACTATCAGTTGTAAATTTTCTTCATTATTTTATTTGATGTTTAAAATAATTAGAATAAAATTTTATTGTTATTGTTGTTATAAGTCAACTTCGTTTATAACTGACTTAACCTTATACCTACCTAGTCAAATTTGTGGTGATACCATGGTGTGGCCAACTGGGCTGTACCACAAAAATGGGTCGGCTCAACCGATGAAATACCACTCTCTTATGGAAGACGGACGTAAAGTAGCAGCTTCCGCTTTTGTATTTCGTCCAGTGAGTGAGAGTTCCAATGGCTTACTGTTTCTCTCACCCTTTCTTTCACCCGATGCATCTCCACTAGATATCCTATTTCATATCAAGAAGCTGGTAACGTACTAGCAACTCGCCTGAGATTTCGAGTTTCCATGGGCGACAATAAGCACCTACTCTCTAATGTAGATGATCACACGCTCGCCTTCTCGTTTTCCCCTTGACTATGCTATTAAAAAAAATGATAGAATTATTATTAAACACATGAAATCAAAGGTTTATCGTAGCTAAAATTAGAAATGTATGTTTTACATTTAATATAATATAAGGGCCTTGTGAGGGAAGAACGTGACAGTCAAACGTGACGGACGATCGTGCCGTTGTTTTTTCCATATAGTACTAAATCTTCTCCCTACGAACGTAAACAATTTTCACTTTAAAAATTTATTCTCGAGGCATTTAAAAATACTAAATTTAAACGCAAATCCTTAGCCGTCAGTGCAAAGCCCCGACAGAACGTCTCCATCTGCGCGCGGGCTCGGATGTCGCGGCCGCGCCCCGCGCCTGAGCGATGCACTCGAGCGTCAACGGACGAATCTCCGATCCTTTTGTGTATCGCGCGCCGTAGCTTTGTTCTAGCGGAGCGACGTCAGATCGCGTTGCGCATAACGAAGCCTCCGACATGGGTGGTCGCCAGTTGATAGCACAAATATTTGACCACATTATTATGTAGATATAGGCCCCTGTGCGCGGCCTCGGTCGCTTTGTGCCCATTGTCCACGGGCCAAGACTAATTTCGGGGATAGGCGGGCAGGTAGGTATTCGTTTCGCGGGTGACGTGTTGAATTCTGATTGCGTCGTTTGTGTCGCGATCTGGGTTAGGTGCTCTTTTGTCGGCGCGGGCCGCCGCCGCCGCCGCCGGCGCCATTGTCTCGCGCCTCGCCGCGCGGGCCGATAATGTCATTGAAGAATTTATGATTTGCTTATGTACACAAGTTTCTTCTAATAATAATCGAACACGTAGCTTGAAATGTATGCTCTGTTGTTATTGAAAAATATTGTACAATTATTGTGAGAGTGTTTCTGTAGGATCCGATGTCCTTACTTCTATACTATTCGTTTCTATGCACTATGCACTACAGCTATAGGTGATTGGAAATCTACATTAAAACAATCAGTTTTTTTTTTTATAAATTAACACACCTACCTACATATTTTATTATTAGACTTAAAAGAGACATGAATATTGCTGGAGCTAATGTCTAACTATAAATAAGTCATAAGAACGGCAAATCAGGTATTTTGTTACGCCTAAAAGTTACATGTAGCTGTCTACGTACATTAACTATAAAAGGCAGAGAAGCCCGTACGATTAGTGTTACATAGGCAGGTACTTCTGGGTTTCGATTTATTATTATCACGTTATTATAAAATTATATAGTTTTTATTATTTGATAAACAAAATCTCTAAAACCTTATATTTAAGCAAAGGTAATTTTATAATATTTACAATTACCTATTATAGGTATTTATACGATTATTCTGTTATACAGAAAAAGTGTCACTTTTGGTATTTTTATTCATTGTTTGACAGTAAACATTATTTGTCTATTATTTATTGTTGGACCAGCAGTTCTGAAAATCAAATTATAGATCTTAGGTTATTCAACCCTACCTAAAAAATTCGGTTAAGAGCATCTCAGACAATGCTCACTGTAGGGTT
>BGZK01003353.1:0-26718 GCA_005406025.1 Eumeta japonica
CCGGTGTGAGTTCTTTTTATTGTTTATGCACAGAAACTGAAGGTTTGGAAAACAATCAAGGCAATTCAAAACAAGGTAATCTTAACAGCAAGACGAATTCTTACAATATGATCGCATCCAGATTCACCGCAAACAAAATATTTTGTTGTTGCAAAATTTCTACGCCAAAATTTAAATTTGCCTTTACAATTGATGTGTTAAAAACAAACAAAAGCTAAGAAACTAAAATACATAATTTACAAATTCTGCATAAAAGTGCTTTTATATTCTAATGTATCAGAAAAAGTTCGCTCAAACCTTTATTTTTTTAATACAGTGCGCTTGGGAAAACGTCAACTAATTAAAACAGCGGGTGTTGACGTTTAACAAATTGCTGACTTTTATGAATGTAAAAACTTTCAATAAAAAAAAAACACATTAATAGTGTGCTTTAAAACGTTTTATTGGCTATAAACTAAAAGCAAGCTTAATCAAACACAAAAAAAAAAACAAAACAGGCTGGTTTGAGCACTTTCTGGTAATGTGACACTTACGAGAACAAAAAGCAACTGAACATAATAAAGCCAATACACAGAATGCAATTTTTCTATTCTACATGCTTATAATTGGAATACCAAACTAATTTCATAAAATAAAGTTCAAAATTTTGTTTTATTTAAAGTTGACGTGTTAGAACTTTGTAGTTTGGTTGACGTTTTAGAGTAGTACAATAAATTAAGGGTTGACGTTTGATGTTGACGTAAGCGAGGTGTTGACGTTTTCCGAGTGCACTGTATTTAGATCAAAATGGGTGAACATTTTTGTAAACAAACAAAGAATATTGACAACAAAAATTAAATAGGCCGTAAGAAAACATTGACCTGGGCTAAAGACCACCTTGTATGAATTCGCTTTGCTTAACTGCTCAGTGAATGTCTTCATCTTACGCATTTTCCACTCTCAGTTTAGAGTGTTTTAGATTTTAAAATGTGAAGGCACTTTTACATGATTTACAAATTACGCATCTTGCTTTCTTTTTGTTTTAATACAATTTCTTGTAAGCGCAAACAGCTGATCCAACTAGGCGAATTTAGATTTTGGCATTCTCAGGAATAATTCACAACAACAAAATACATTGGATTAAAGTTGAATTCGCTTGCACCCACCTTGTAATTGATTCGCCTTGGAAAACTGATGTATGTATAATAAAATACTTTTGACTGCGCTTTTCTCCTGAACATAAAAATATGTTTGAGAGCATAATAACACAAACAATAATGATAGTTTGCGAGTGTGATTGCCTCAACCATGTTTTTTCATTTTATGTGTGTATTAGTATTTTATACCTATAGGACAGGGCTGGAAAACAATAATGATTTATTTGGGCCACCAACGAAATGTGTAATTTTTATTTAATATATTTTTTCACAAACAACTCTTTGTATATGTATTTAAAAATTTTCCTTTATTGCAAATGTATGCTCTCCCAGTATGTATCAAACATGTTGCGCTTTAAAATTACACAGTTTTAAACATTTTCTAAGTACGTGATTGCCTTTGCGTAATTTTTGTACATACATAGCTAAGGAAGACGATAAGATTCGAGGGAAAAGAATTGTAAAATAAATAAAAAAAATTTTTTTTTAATAATTTTAATATTAAATGGTCCAAAATTTCTTTAAATAAAACGCAATTACACTTAAACAAATGCATGAAAGGAAGCAAAAACAGCAACACTGCCTATAGAAACACAAAATTATTTCACACGATACCAAGATGAAAGTTTCCCCTAGAGTAGGGATCCGCATAATCAGTGGTGACATGTTCGAAATATTGATGTCATGCGATGACTTGAATTTTAAAGAAGCTTTAGGGTCAGTTTAGTTGTAATAAATCTTTGTCAATATTGCGCCATTTTTGAATGGCTTCTTCAGGGCGGATAATAATATTTTTGATATCATACCCTTAATTTGAAATTCTAAATTTGGGTACATTTATAAAATTTTGAACCAACCCTATGAAAATGGTTTAAATTGCTGACAGTCAGACGACGATGATGAGTCTATCAATTGCTTTATTGTTCTTTCAGCACATAATATTGCGGCAGCAATATCCATACTTCGTTTCATATTTATTAAAATTTTATTGTTTTTATTTGTAATAAAGCCACGCACAAAATGGACACATAAGCACAAAGTTGCCAGACTTAAAAATATCAATATTTGAAATGTAATGGCACTATGGACTGGTGTCCAAAAAATTTTTGCTTTCAATTTTACCACATGTAGAGATCGATACCAAAAGTCTAACTTCTTGATAATCGGTTTCACTATATCTCGGCTACATGTCAAAAAGAAAATCCTTTTTCTTTCAGACACATATATTTGTCTACCACAGATTTATTTCGATACTAAAAGTCTTCAGGTTTACTAAAAGTCCAATTTCATGAAAATCGGTTTTTTATATATTTCGGCTACATATGAACCGATGTCCACAAATTTTTTCGATTTCCGTTATCTACATGTATTTGTTTATCACAGGTCTATTCTAATTCCAAAAAGTGCTTAGATTTACAAAAAAATTCGCTATATCTCTGCTATAACCAATTATTGTACATGACATTTCGATCAAAAATACTGCGTACGGTATGTATGCACATACATGAGTAACTTTCAATAGATTTAAAAAAAAGACGAAAAAGTGGGATTAAATTTAAAAAAAATCTAAAATATCCACTTCTGGTTTCGCGGTGTGGTCATTTTCAAAGACTTTACTTTGATCTCTTTTCACGAACACATTTCCGCAGATAATTAAAATTTTTTCTTTTGTGGATTGTTAAGAAATATCTTAGAAAATACAAAATTAGCATTTTAGGATTTTCCTTATATACTATTACGGAGATATTTACGAAATAAGAAACAAAATCAAGGCCAAAAACAACATTTTTTAAATTTAAAGCCAAATATCTTTCAAACCGTTAATGATATGTAAACAAAATAAAAACGTTTTTATTTATCTGCCTTTTACCTTTTCAAAAAATGTAAATTCAATTAAATCGAACAATATTTACAAAAGCTATAAGGCTAACAAGCTTTTTCATGCCCGAGGTAGTCAAGTTTGACACCCTTTATGTTACCATGTAATACAACAGGGTGGTTCAAATTTAGTTATTATTAAAGCCTGAGTCCTCCTCTATGATTCCTCTATACATTGTTTTAGGATGAGATTGCACGTTTCAAAGATACAGATTTATTACCCTTTTTTTGATTGGCCCCACTGGGGGTTGGAGCGAAATAAGGAAAAATCTTATGTAAAATTATTATTTCCGGTCTTAGCATGTAAAGAAATTTGCATAATTTCTAAAGTTTATTTTGGTTAAAATTAAAAAGGGGTTAAAGTTCGAAAAATTTCGGTTTTAATTATTCATTTCCTGTTGCCGAAATAAAAAATTTCTTTTTAAATCTTATCCAAAAAAAAAAAAAAAAAAAATAATAAATGATTTTCTACAAATCACATAACATAAATTTTTGTTTATGTTTTTTTTTTTCTAAAAATAATTTAAAAAACAGAATTTCAAAAGCAGCAACCTTCACCACCCATAACTCGTCAAATAGACATCACACAAAATATTTGGCACACACATTTTACAAACACTAAATGTTTAACTATAGCAAATTTGGAGAAATTCCTACAAAAAAATTTTTTGGGTTGTCCACTTCACTAATAATGTCCCATATGCAGATAGGTTATATATGGGCTAATGTCCAAAAAATTTTTTTTTATTTCAGATATGCCATAGCTTACTACCAGATATATTTTTTCGGTACAAAAAGGCGTTTTAATTCATAAAGCCTCTCGATTTCTCAAGAAATCGCCGATTTCTCAAGAAATCGCCGATTTCTGCGAAAACTATTTGACTTAGAAACTTCGTTCTTTCACTAATATGTTGCATATTGTCCACAGAGGAATCGCTGTTTAAATTCAGCAAAATCGGTTAACGAATAGCTGAGATATATCCGAACATGGGAGGTACCTCGGAAACAATTTGCATTTGTATGGAAATTTTGAAAAGTTTTTATTTAAAGTAAATATTCGGATTTGACTTAGTCATTAGTGACGAAAAAAATTTTTCGACATCGGTCCTATATAGCCGAGATATAGCGAAAACCGATTTCTGGAAGGAATCGGGTGGTTTCATGAACTAAAACGCCTTTCTGTGCTAAGAAACACATATCGTAGTGAACTACCGCTGCTTTTAAGTAAAAATTTTTTTGGACATCGGTCCATATATAGCCGAGATATAGCGAAACCGATACCTCAAGAAATTGAACTTTTCGGTAAACCTGAACACTTTCCTACAAAAATATGGGCATGTAGTCTTAAAAATAGATATTTAGAAACAAACAATAGTTTTTCGGTCATCGGTCCATATATAACCGGGATAGCTAAAACCGATTTCTCAAGAAGTCGGGCGGTTTAGTAAGCAAAACACTTTTGTGCCAAAAGACACATATAATAGTAAAAAGAACAGCTAATTTAAAGTAAAACAAATTTTTGGACATCGGTCTATATATAGCCGAGATAAATCGAAAACCGATATCTCAAGAAATTGAACTTTTAGGTGAACTGACACACGTTCTAACACCAAAATGACCATGTAGGCGTAAGACATAGATATCTGAAAACAAAAAAAATTGTTTGGACATCGGTCCATATATAGCAGAGATACAGCGAAAACCGGTTTCTCAAGAAATTAAATTTATTGGTTCAATAATGGACCATAGTAGTAAAATATAGATTATTTTAAGAAAAAAAATTTTTAACATTGGTCCATTTATAGTCGAGATATAGCGAAAACCGATTTCTCAAGAAACTGGACTTTTCGGTAAACTTAAACACTTTTTGGTACCGAAAATACGTTAGTTTGTGAAGAGTATTTAAGATTCAGGCCCAGCCGAATATCGCTTTATTACTTGATTTTTTTTTTTTTTTTTTTTGTTAAGCTATTAAATATTAATATTTGTTTTCAAATAATACATAAAATGATAATTAAAATAAAACTGTATGTGCTGTTTCAAATATTTTGTAAAGGTATGAAGATATTCGAAAAATAGGAGTGTACAGATAATTATACCCCTAACTGTATCTGCTATTCATTTTTGTTGAATTTCAATCGCAGCCTGTCCTTTTGCGATGATGATCTGAGATTGGCGTTTAAATTAAGAATAACTTTTATGATTTTCACAGAAACGGCGTTTCAACTTACTGCATGTGGACAGACGGACATTGCTCAAGAAAATAACTTTTCTATTGATACGGATAAAATACATATATATATAATATACTTTATAGGGTCGGAAATGAATATTGAAACAAACGGAATCAGAAACTTACACAATATGTGAAGAATTATAACAACAATAATAACAATACATACACAATTAGGCGACCATAAATAAATTCATATGTTTATTGTATTGTAAAACTGTGTATAAAAACTAAAAAACAATAGGAGATAAATATAGTAATTCTTAAAGTTAGCCGTAAGAAACAATTTTAAAATATCAGTAAACTTGTAAAATACTATAATACAAACTATCTACCGTTTTATATTTATTTAAAAAATTTATAAGTTATTCGAATTTGTTTATAACTATTTTCGTTTTATGTACAACCAATTTACACTTATGTATATTAAAGAAACCAAGTACATTAATAATAAGAAAGAAACAAATGTTTATATACATTCATAAGAATATAGAAAATAAACGTGAAAAGTAAATGAATTAAAAATTTAAATTCTGTGTTTGTATATGCTTTTTACAGGAAGTATGTATGTACATATATTCTTATGGGCATATTCATAAAGGTGAAATAAATTTAAAATGTGATTTAAAATCAAATATTTCATTAAAATTTTACTAAAATCTTAAAAAACATTTTATTTTTTATGAATATATATGGGTTAAATTATTGCAACTGAGTGAAAACTATCGATAGGATTTTGTCGGCGTATATTTCACTAAGATTTCTTAATTCGACACGATGATTCTTGAGCATACACATATATCTTAAACTTAAACGAATTTAAATCTTTATATCATTAAATCTCATTTAGATATATGGCTGATAAAATCCTACTGATAGCTATCAGCCAGTTGTAATAATGGTCCCTTAGATTTGGATCATGCACGGCCATTTTAGTTGCGCATTTCTTGAGTTTATAGGTTACATAGATGTTTTAGTTTGGGATGAGTGAAATAATACGAAAAAATAATTGCCGGTACTCAGCTATTTCAATTCTCATTTGCTTATTTTTCTTTTTTTATTAAATATTCGACAATTCATTTGGTGTTCCTCTTCGTTGTACGTAAATATGTAAATAACAGCAATCCCTAAACAAAGGCGGAAATTGTTTTTAGCTCTATAGAGTTCTCATGCCCATACGTGCCGAAATAACGCGGTGACAACGCTTTGCAATAGGAAATTCCGATTTTGACAGCGTTGAAGAAAAAGAAAAATAAAACAAAACAAGAAAAAATATATTTGAAATTAGAAAGTAGAGGTAAGTAAATATTTTCAATAAAATATATATGTACATATAATACACATACATATATTATTTTTGTATTTTTGGTTATTGATTTATGTATTAAAAAAAATAAATTTGTATTTGAAATCTATATTAAAAAAATGTTGTATGGAAAACTTTAATTAAAGTACAATATTAATATGATATTAATTTTTTTGGAATAAGCCCCTAGGCCCCCGTTTCCGTTAGACATGAGATTCTGTTAAAACACTCACATTTTCCATTCACTCAACGAGTGAATAATCCGTGCGTTTACTATTATTCGTTGCCGTTTAAGCTTTTAACTGTATTTACTTTTCTCGGTATAATATTCTACGATTTTTTTCACAAAACACTAAATTTTTTTCCACAATAACACAATATAGTCAGTTCTCAAACTAAAATGTCATTTTCTGTTAAGACAGAGCTTTCAAGACAGATGGCGTTAAGACTGCGTCAAAACAATAACATTTGCGGTTCACACCTGATAGTAACACGATTTCTCTGTTTCTGTTAAGGTGCCTCTACATGGTAATACAAAGTAGAACGACTTTTTGTGATGCAATATTATGAAATCCTCTCCGTATTTCAAAAATGAGAACAAAAGTGTTACAAATCTTTTTATGTTCACACATTTATGTGCACAAACAAGCAGCAAATTAAAATAGTAGATGGTTGCGATCTTACAACATCTACAAAAACAACATGAACATTTGCTAGATTCGTTGGTTGTTGTCGTAATTTATTGTATAAAAATGTAACGACCTTCATAAATACTGACAATGCTGCCACTGTTAACTATAAAATACAGCTCACTTTTAACAATAATAGAGATTGTTATGTTGTCAATTTATTTTGTTGCTTGCAGTAACGATTTTGCTATTCTCTAACTTATAATTAACAACATCGAGAAAATGTAAGTCTAGTGGCAACACAAAACATATGTCAAAATAACGAAAGTGCATCGTGCTTTGCACAATGATTCGTTGTAGCAGAAATTTAGGTGTCCCTTCTGGTTGGTTGGGCAAGGGAGTCATTAGGTATGGCTCCAGCGGATAACCAGAACCACCTACGTATATATAAGTATGTACACATAATTATATGTATTTTATATGTAACTTCCTTTATATTTAAACTGTGAAAGCTTACCGATGAGAAATATATGATTTCCGTTTTCATAACTTCTTTGCAAGACTCTTCGTACAGCAGAACAGCTCCAATGTATGAATCATGCCTCGCTCCCGGATATTTAGCATTGACATTGAGAATTTTCAGATTTGGATCACATATCAGCAATAAAATTGTTATAAATACATACATACATATGGAAATAAATGCCATAACAAAATTATATACATATACCATTTGCATTGATGGAGTGGTAGCCATGATGATTGACATATGCTTCCTCATGACATCTTGGAGCTAATATTGAAACATGTGTGCAATCAATGGCATCAATAGTACCTCCTACAAAAGGTGAAGATGCTGAAGCAAATATTGTTCTAGCTGCTTGGCGCTCCACTTGGGTCATCGGAAATTTTACATATTTACAGAATATGATATCATTTATAGCATCCGTTACACGGTGTATGCAACGGCTTATGGATGTTTGGCTCATTGATATTCCCCAGTGTTCGCCTATAGGTCGTTGATAGCATCCAGTTGCATAGAATCGCAACGTTGCCAAAACCTAAGCAATAAAAGCAGTAGGTATGTACATTAGCTTTTACTGTGGTTAAAATATTACAATCTTACTTGGTTTTCGGTAGACAGTGCTGTTATTCTGGAGCCTTTATTCTATGATCAAGCTCAGAGATTAGGTGTTCTACTACCCCCGGAGTTAAACGATAAAGTTTTCGGAACTCCGTGATTGGTAGATCAAAAGGATTATCTGCTTATCGTAGTAAACGGCGACTTACACTCAAACTACTTTGCTGCCATTTCACAACTTTTATTTATTTTTCAAAAAACTTTATTTAATATACAAATATAATAAAATTTTATGTTGTTTTCTCTAACGAAATTAAACTACTACAATCACTTTGTTGTTTATTAACAAAAACAGCTGACTCTAATAACAACACGATAACAAGTGTTGTTAAATATCTGTACTACAGAATAGCAAAATCGCCAATTCACTTGTTATTATTTTTAACAATGGCAAGTATTGTTAAAATTGGATACAGAATCGCACTACTGGTGTGATGATAATACGTGAGTTTTCTAAAATGGTTTAGAAAAGTAAACATCTACCGACCGCTTGTCAAATTTTGCATCCGCATTCTCTCTTACTCAATACATTTTGCTTTTACATGATAAGATTTTGTCCAACACACAGAATTTTTGACATATCGTAATACTTGTATTACCATGTAAAGGCTTCTGTAGTTTTTCATGTCAATTGGACACCGCACTTTAGGGCATTATTACAACTTACTGATAACTATCAGTAGGATTTTGTCAGCCATATATTTCACTAAGATTTCAAAATTTGACATCTAAAATATGACTGTAACTCTTGAGTATACAAAGACCTTCAGTTTAAGCGAATTTAGATCTTTATTTATTTTTTTCTTTATTAAGTGCGGTCTACACCTGACATGAAAACGCTAACAGAAGCAGAGAAATGTGTTACTGTCAGGTGTGGACCGCCATTTAGTCGACGATAAAAGTAAAAATGTAAATGTAATCGTGTCAGCTGATTGTTTCTGTTATATGATAAGTAATGCAATGCTTAGCCGACCTTAAATCTTTTTTGGTTACATTTTTACCATAGCGTAACCATAACAAGTGGTAGCAAATGAAATTCTAAAAACTCAATTAGCTTGTGTTGCCAAAAACACAATTTATTTGATAAAATTCTGCAAATTACACATAGTTAGAATCTTTTATTTTCTAACCATTTTTGTATCTTAATATAAAAGTTAAATAGAACAAAAAAATAGACAAAACTATTTAATGTGAAAAAATAATATATAAATGAAATAAAAAGCTAAATTTTTAACGTTTTTAATAACTAAAAATAAAATAATCACCAGCAGAGGAAAATTTTTTGCATGATACTATATTTACATTCGCAATCTTAAAAATGTTTTAGACAAAACCAACTGTTCACATTATTATTGTATTATTATTATTGTATTGGCAAAAACTGTAAAATTAATGAAATTGGAAAAATCTTAAAAATAAAATTATGAGTGGCATCCTGCAGCTTTATTAACGATGGGATTACGATCATCAAAGGAAGAGTAAAGTAGTGTAGAAAAATGCGTAGAAGGATAGGAAATATTTTGAAAAATTATCTGAGGTAATGTCAGTTACTAATGGCGCAGATAATCATAGAGTTATTTAAAACGCACTAAAAACACTTCTAAGCGTATACCACCCTGGCTTTTCTGTGTTCAATGGGCTGCTTAAATCTAAAACTGGCTATTGGATTGTTTAACAAAACAATTTAATATATGGTAAAACATAAAATCGTCGTGCATAATTTTTTAAACACGAATGAGATGTTAAACACTTAAATTTGAATGTAGTACAAATGTAAATTTAAAATAATTTTATAATATACATACATACATAAGAAGAGATTAGATTAATATATGATTGTCAGTACAAAGGGTGATTTGATTTGTACTGGAAAATTTCACACCCGCAAAACCAAAACTTAGAATGAATAAAAGCTCATCCTCCTCGGATTCTATTATATTCTCATTGCTAAGCAAAATAGAAGAAACAATTTCGTTATTTATTCTCTTTGATTTTTATTCTGCTTTTAATATGTTATTTCTCATAGTTGTCATGCAAAAAGAGAAGAGTTAAAAATTGAATATTTTGTTCAAAAGACGCTAAAGAAAAATATAAGAAGTTTCAGCGTATCGACGATAAAATATCGCCGATAGCGATATATCGGAAAATTAGAAGTATCGCCGATATATCGGTTGCTCCCAAATTAAAAGTAATAATTATAATAATCAAAATTATATAATAAGATTTTTTCTTTCTTTGGTTATTGACACTTACGAGTTCCAAAAATAATTGGAAATTATGACTAAACAAGAATACATGATTCTAACAGGAACGATGAATTTCTTACTAAAAAGTCCATTAGTACGCATATTATTTGATAATAACACCGAGTGACATGTTAGGACTTAATTATATGCGAAATTAAACAAAATTCTAATTAAATACAAATTATCAAATATATCTACATATATTTTGTTTTTTTTTAGGATGATTTACAGTATAGGCCAACGCTGATTTTGTTTCGCGTTTTCATGTTTGTAAACCAACACAAAATGGAAATACACAAAACCACGTGGAGCACAAAGCAGAAACAAAATGTAAACAACTTTGACAGTTTCCCCTACAAGAACAATGACGGTCATTTGACCGGTCAAATGACCAAAATTAATGACGAAATTTCTATCATCGCGTAGAACAAAGTTTCTATCATTTTATTAAGGCCGATGTGAAAAATGACCGAAACTTTTGTGTACATGTGATTTTGCGTTCTTTTCTAACTCATACAGTTTGGCGTCCAAAGAATATGTAGCCGAACTGTTTCACTCTAGGCAGTGATGACAAAAATGTATCACTATTGACTGAAGTTTACTTGTTAGTGCTGATACAAAACTACTCACAGGTGACCAGTAAAGGCTGATAAAATATTGGTCATTGCTAACTACAAATAAAACATAAAGTATTTGATTTCATATATATATATATATATATATATATATATATATATATATATATATATATATATATATATATATATGTGTATGCACATACGTATGCACGTCAATCTGCATGCATACCTACAGACATATTTGCGTCGTAAACAAATGTTTTGTTATATTCTATTACTGCCTCTTATAGATAGTATAATAATTTAATAGGCAAAAAAAAACTACATCTTTTATTAATTTATTAGTCAGGTTCAAGTTCATTTCTAAATTATTGCTTGTTACCTGTTAAAGAAGACAAGAAAATTAATAAGAAATGTATGATATACATAAAAGTTCGAATAATTGAAATATTTAATATTAACCAATCACACGGTACAGTGGTGTGTTTAAAAATTATAAATCATCCAGGTATAGAAACTTGCAATTAATTAATTAAGCAAACAAACAGTTAAAAATTAGCTGGCATAACTTTAGGGATAAGATTTATTCCAAAGTAACAACGACAACAAAAATCTCAAAATAATTGCTGGTGTTTAATAAAATGTAAATATAGACAGAAAGTATTAATGGAGCTCGTGGCTGTGTAGTTTAAGCGCCACTACAAAGAGTGCATAGTTGACACAAGTCCGAGTTCGTGACCTAGGGTGCTGATGATTATTGTGGCGAATATGAAACGGCTGGCTGTCCCCCAGCTAAGGTCAAAAATTTTACTTTTCTTGTCTTCTTTAACAGGTATTAATCACAAGCAATAATTTAGAAATGAACTTGAACCTGACTAATAAATTTAAAAAAATGTATGATATACATAAAAGTTCGAATAATTGAAAACATTTAATACTAAAAAAAAACTTTCTTTTTATTATTTTTTAACGAATTGTGGTATTTAAATTGTACAACTTTGTGATAGATCCCATCGCAATCAAAAAGTAATTGATTACGAATTCAGTGAAGTTGACACTTCTCTGAAAATGAACATATGCCTACATCGAAAAAACAGTAGGTAATTAATAAACTAATGTTTTAATTAAAACAAAAACATGAGTAAGTTTTTGTAACAAGAATTCAAACAATTTTGTCACGTTATTATTAAGTTATTATTTTATGAATTTCCTTTTTGGCTTTTTTTAGTTTTATATAAATTTCTTGATTAAGTAACCTTATTTTAAAATACATACATTCTACATCTGAAAAACACTGTTTTACTTCATCTGCTTCAATATTGATTTTTTTTTGCTATTTTGCACGCATTTGCCCACTGCACATTTCATGTTTAACGGTGTTTTCTTTTCTGAGCAAATATGTTACCTGTCCTACATGTCATTTGTCATAATAGTACAAGAATTTCAATTAGATTGTACCGTTTTTCTCAATCCAACGATCTTAGTCGCTTTTTATTTAATAAAAATAATAAACATTGAATATCAAATTTCTTTCCATTTAAATAATTGCAAATAAAGGAATAATAAAAATTTTTAGATGCATAAAAATGTACAACAACCAAAAACAAAGATGATAAAAACGGCAGTATCTACACCTCGATTCAAGTTGAGTGTAGGATCGGGCCAGTTTTAAGTGCAACATGTGTAGAAAGAACGCGACGATAGCCTTTGTAAGTGTATCACATTTTTTTAGAAAGAACATGACAAACAACGAAATGCAGCATGAGGGTAGCATTTTTAACTTTTATATGGTTGCCAACTTCAAATAATGTATGTACATTAAATACACAAATATTATAAGTCTCCCGCAATTATGTTGACTTCACTTGTTAACTGTTTGTTCACTACTAATGTTTTTGATTATTTGTTTAAGTTTTATATACTAAAATGCACGTCTAGCAGTGGCTGTTTAATAACACCAAAAAAAAAAAAACCTTGCATTGTGAAAACCACAGAACCAAGGCGAATCAATTGCAAGGTGGGTGCAAGCGAATTCACCTTAAAATCCAATGTAATTCTCCTTAAAATCCAATGTAACTCTTCATGAGAATGTCAAAATCTAAATTCGCCTAGTTGACTTTTTACGAAAAATTGTATTAAAAACAAACAAAAAATTTAAAAAAGCAACATACAATATTTGTGAGTTATGTAAAACAGTACCTTCACATTTTAAAATATCAAAAAATTTTCACACAAAATCTTTATTTTTTAACAAAATATATATAAAAAATGGCGCGAACATTTTTGTAAAGAACATGTGAAATATTGACTGCCTGAGAGCGGAAATACGTGTAAGAAGACCAGTCACCTGAGCTGTTAGTTTACTGCACGTCTCCACGCTCAATAATTATTTCCAAACATAAGCAATAACGTCGGCAGAATAATAGTGCAAATATGTTTATGTATAAGCTTATATTCTTAGGTAGAGAATACATACTGTGAATTGGACATAAATTAATAAAATTTTGCCGTGAATCAATATATCCTAATACACGAATATTTATTTTTTTAAATTTTTAAATGGGGTTTCTGCTTATTAAAGAGTTTTTTTTAGAAAAATAATTAAATTTTTTTAGGTTTTTACTTATTTAGTTTGCAAAAATAACTGAACCTTTAGATTTGACAACGAAATTTGACAGCTTATGTTAAACATTATTCCTTTGAAAAAAGTGTGAACAACTATTTCGCGATGTATTTGCAAACAAACGTCTTTGCGGTCCACACGTGAACATATTGTGTCAGCAATAGAATTTGACAGTCGAGAACATAATTATTTCAAAATTTATTGCGCGTGGAGACCCCAGGTTACCCAGGAACTTGCCTTGCACATAATTATACAGAAGGTACACCAAGTTTGCCACACTTCAAAAGTTATGAATTCGCTGTGAATGGCAACGCCAATAGCATCACATTTCCCAGCCAGTATTTTGTTGTTGCGAATTCTAACAGAATGTCAAAATCTAAATTCGCCTAGATGGGCCAGCTGCTTGCACTTACGAAAATTGTATTAAAAACAAAAATTAAGAAATTAAATACATAACTTGAATATTATGTATAAAAGTGCCCTCACATTTTAAAATATCAGCAAATTTTCACACAAAATCTTAAATAATAAAACTACAGGATAAAATCGAATAACTATTTGTATATTTTTCTTTCCTTAATAAATGAGTTGCATTTTAATATGAAGCTTTAGGTCAGTTTAATTTAATATATGTATTATTTGCCAATATTTCACTCTCCTTCGGATAGTTTCTTCAGGGCAGAAATAATACATAATTATCGGCTCGTATTGTCATCTTCAATGCAGCTCTAGAACACAATAAATACTGGTGCATTTTGGCATTCTTACTGTCACTTACTGGCATATAAAGTAGTCATTTGGTTGGCAAAATAGGTACAATATTGAGCGCGATTGTCGCGTGTGCCAATAAATTGTGAAATCGCATGATTGGGGTATAAAAGTGGTGGAAATTGGTGCAATACGGCAATCATGTGATCCTATCTTAAAAATACGCACGATTTCTCTCCTGTTTCTCGTGGCACACGGTTGCTTATTTCTTAAACTGATATTTCGTGAAGCGTCGGTAATGTTCGCAGTTATTTTATTAGTGGAAAATTTTTAAAAAAACCCATTTTGTACAGTAGCTAGTTGTTTTATTTATATATATATATATATATATATATATATATATATATATATATATATATATATATATATATATATATATATATATATATATATATATATATATATATATATATATATATATATATGTATAAAGCAAATAGGTTTTCTGCAACTGCCACTAATGTTATGGTGGATCACAGTGCGTCGCTGAAAGATCTGAATAATTCTATACGTACCTGTATTTCTTTCTAATCTAAAATCTAAGATGGCCGCATCTATTGATAGGAATGAGACTCCTACAACTTCTCACAACTCTGCTCCTCATATTGCCGGAAGTAGTGATTTTTCTGGTAACGATGGTGGTTATAATCCTCCAAAATTGAATTTATATCCTTTGGATCATCAGGGTGAATTTTCGGTTTTGGTAGATTCTTCTAAGGGCAGTTCCGAGAATGAGAAAATTCTTAATTCTCTTTTTCTTTACCGTAAGATAAGGAACTTTAAGGTTAGTGGTATTCGACTAATTACTCCAATTGGGAGGACTCTGTATCGCATTAAGTTTGACTCTGCGTCGAGTGCCAATGCCTTCGTGTGTAAGGACTTTTCTCAAGTTGGGTTGAAACCTTTTATCCCTGATACGTTTATTTACTCATATGGTGTTATTCATGGCATTCCACTGGATTTGACTGAAGATTATATTCGTGAGTCCGCAACTTCTGAGATTGATATAGTCTCAGTTAAACGATTCTCTAGAAGGGACAAGGAAGCTGGTACGGAGACTCCTACCCTTTCAGTTAAAATTGGCTTTCGCTCCGGAAATATTCCAGAGCATATCATTCTTGATTTTTCATATATAAAGGTAAATATTTACTTTCCTCCTTTACGACAATGTCATAATTGTGGTCGGCTTGGTCACACTTCGAAGGGATGTCGGTCTAAAAAGAGGTGTTTGAATTGTTCTGGGCATGTCTGTGATGGCAACTGTATCAAGAAATGTCTTTATGTGGTGGTGTTAATCACTCTAGTGTTGACAAGAAATTGTGCCCGAAGTGGAAGGAAGAGGGTGATATATTGAAAATAATGACTATAAAGCGTTTGTCTAGAAGTGAGGTTATAAAATCCTACTCTACTAACCGTTACGACATTTTTAATGACTATGAGGATAATTTTCCTTCTCTTCCTCAGGCCAAATCGACTCCTGTCAAGGATAGGGATTTTGAGGCTAATAAAATTCTTACAGGCTCCAGGAAATTTAATCGTATGGTTTATCATAAACCACCACCTCCAAGGCCTGCTCCCCATTTTGTTCCTATTCAACCTGATAGTACAGATCCTTTGAGACCTGTAGTCTAAAGGAAGAACAATTTTAAAGTTTCTGAACTTGAGAAAATTTTTTCGTAATTTATCTCTTTTATGAACAATGTTTTTTCCAAAGATGCGGCAAGCTCACATCTTGGCACTCTGAATGAATTTAATAATAAGATATCTAATGTAATTTCTAATCTACGTGTTCCTGTTAATTCTATTCAAACTTCTACTATTATTGAATAATGATGAAGATTATACAGCAAAATGTTCAAGGTTTTAGAGCAAACAGATCCTCTATTGAAATCTACATTAATAATCATAACGTAGATGTGTGCTTGTTTTCTGAAATTTTTAGGTTTGATGAGGCTGATTCTAATTGTAAGCTTCTGAATTATAATGTGTTTTCAAAGGTTCGCCCTGATGGTTATGGCGGTTGTGCTGTATGCATCAGGAGATCCATTGTTGCTAAAAGGATTAATTTTAGTACTAGTTTGGATATCATCATTGTTAAGACTTTAAACTTGAGTCCCAATTTTGTTTTTGTATCGGTTTACTTACCTCCATCTTTATCGACTCGGACTTGTGCTAGTGAGTTATTGCGTTTGCTGGCATTTCTTGATGGTATTCCTAATGTGATTTTGAGCGGAGATTTCAATGCACGTTATTCGCGTTTGATTTTCCTCGTGGGCTTAGGTTAGTTGAGATTTTTGTTAGTCTGATTTTAATTGTTTGAACAATGGCTCAATTACATTTCTTCCTTATCTGGATAGAAGCAATGGGTCTCTTTTGGATTTGATCGTTGTTGAACTTTCGGCAACTGGCGTATAGACCCTATGTTATGTGGGGTCACATCATTTTCCTATTATTTTAAAAGTTGGTGCTGTCACCGTTGCTCCGTTGAAATTTCTTTCTAAGCGTCGGTTATTGGGTTAATTTATCTATGTTGGGGTTACGAGTAACACTGATAGTATTGTGGATATCTTTGATCGTAAAATAGCTAATGCAACTTTGAAATTGGGACAGTTTGTTCCTAAATCATGGTGGTATGCAGCACCTTACTTGCGCTCTTTAGGAGGCATGTCGCGACTAGGAAAAGGGCTCAGAAGTATCCAACACCTGAGAATCATAAAAATTCTCTTATGGCTCCAGTAACTCCTCTGTTCTCTGGAGGATGATAATACACTAGCTTTTCAATATGGCGATGATATTCTCATCCTCTCTTCTGAGCAATTCTTTGACCAAGCGGTATCTAATATGAATAGTAAAATTCATCAATTTCGGTCAATTTGCTCTGTTTTCGGGAAGCATGTCAATTTTGATATGAATCTTGTGATTGATAATCAACCGATTGTGCAGGTCAACTCCATTAGGTTTCTGGGTTTCAGTATTAAAAATTCATTGAGTGTCAATGAACATTATGGTCATGTTTTAAGGGAATCTTCAGGAGCCACCAATCTTCTTAAGAGATTGACTAGTATTAGAGGTGGTCTTGGACCTCAAACGGCCTTGAAATTCTACCGTTCTTTACTCGGTCTGCTACGGCTCATGCGCCAGTGTACATTGACAGGAGAATCCAGACTTTTCAAAATTCTAATCTTAGGAGATGTCTTGGCCTTTGTCCATCAACTCCTGTGCAGGCTATCTATGTTTTGGCTGGTGAATTACCGCCCCTTTGAGATCGGTTTATCTGTGGAGGCTTCTGTATCTACATCTAAACTTAAGGTTTTCATTAAATCATCTTTAAATAAGAGGATAGCTATCTCTAAGGAAAATCTGAATGCTCATTATCTATGCTTAACTGATTTTTACTCATGATGGCTTTTCTATGGTTGCTACAGACGCTTGCACTAGTGAGATCACTGAGGCTAGCACTGGTTGTGCTGTGTTGTGCTGGGGAACTGATTGCGATTGAGAAACTGTTGACACTGACGGCCAAACAGGTTGTAGCGCTTGGTGCACTAGTGGATCATGCCCTACCTATCAATTATGCTCTCTATAGATACTTAGGAATGGTTAGAGTCTCATGATACTTCATCATAGGTTTCAGGTCGTTTCTTTTTTCTTATTTAATAATATTCCTTCAAAACTACGGTACAGAAATTTTAAATGGGATTCGGTGGACATAAAGATCATCAATAGACTGCCGTGTGCCCACTGTTATAGTGGTGTATACCTTCACATAATTTGACAAAGATCATCTGATTTATGTGACTTTTGCAACATGATAGACAACTCTGAACATTTGATATTTCATTGTACTGAATTTGCTCAGGTTAGACAAAAACACCCTCTTTTTTGTAAATTCAACAACTTATTTGATTTATTGAATACACACAATAAGGATATATATTTTGAACTTATTTGTTTTATTAAAGAGGCCAGAATACAAGATCGCCTCTAATCTTTTTCGCTTGTTTTTTTTTAATACAACCATATGCCACACGGTTTTTCTGGAAAAGTAGGAATTTTTAATGCCCTACCAATCCCAATCTTATTTTATGGGATATCCCGACAATTTGCGTTTTCTTGCCATCTGTTTAATTACAACCAAGGCGAATTTTTACAAGGTGGGTGCAAGTGAATTTGCCTTAAAATTCAATACATTTTGTTGTTGCAAATTTTTCCGGAGAATGGCAAAATCTAAATTCGCCTTGATGGTCCAGTTGCTTGCACCTACGAGAAATTGTATTGAAAACAAACAAAAATTAAGAAATAAAAATACATAACTCAAATATTGTGTATAAAGTGCCTCACATATTAAAATATCAAAAATTTTCTCACAAAATCTTTATTTTTGTCAACAATATCTGCACCAAAAATGGCGCGAAAATTTTTGCAAACAAAGCATGAAATTTTGACAGCCTGAGAGTGAAAAACGTAAGAAGTCACCCGAGCTGTTAACCTTACCTTGTAGTAAATTTGATTACCAAAAAGAAAATATACACCGAACAAATTGTCAAAAGACTGAATGCAAGAGGAAAAATCCGTAGCAAATCGAAACAACGCTTAATGAAAGCATTACTCATAGATGTCACATAAAATGGAGTTGAAATAATCAAATTTGGAAAATGAAATCGTCAACATGTAAAATATCTTTTTTAAATATTTTATTGGGGTAAAAGCATAACAAAATTATAAATTCATTGTGTATTTTGGCATAAAAATGCAGTGTGGAGTTGTAACAATAAAAATATGATCATAGGTCAACCTATGGCAAGGCAAACGTTATCTTCAAGTAGGCGTGTTGCATTTCCATTGGAATCTGGAAATGTACTACGAAAAACGGAATTTATGCATACACACAAGAACGATAAAATACCAGATTACAGCAAATGGCGCAAAAATTGAAATCTTCTTCGCAGGTTCACAAAAACGTCATCCAAAGTGAATTTCTATTGTTTAATTTCTTTCAGCTCAATCTTAAAAGAAGTATGTTCTCAAAATGAGTATATTCCAGCTCCAACTTAAAGAAAAATGTGCAGAAACATGACAGTGGAGCATTTTATTATATTCCTCCCACAATCTTTGCAACAACAAATCAAACTAATTTTGCTACGTTATTATTAAGTTATTATTTTATTAAATTTCGATTTACGTTTTTTTTTAATTTTCATAAATTTCTTTATTAAGTAAATTAACCTTATTTTAAAATACATTCTACATCTAAAACATTGTTTTGCTTCTTCATCTACTTCAATAGTGATTTTGTTATTTTGCCTACATTTGCCCACTGCACATTTCATGTTTATGTTTTTTATTTTAACTTTTTATGTGGTTGCTAACTTCTTATAATGTATCTACATTAAATACACAATTATTATAAAAACCTCACTTAAGTGAACTTAACATACATTTTTTAACGGTTGTAAAAAAAGTACTAAATTAAAAAAACAACTAAGTACGCTAAAATACATCTCTAATTGCAAAGTACATAATTTTTCAAGCATGAAATGTTTGATGGAATTGTCACCCCACACTGTTTCTAAAAAACCCCACTATGTTACTCGAAAAATTAAGTAAAAAAACATAAAACAAATTGAAGAAATAAGTTAAAAAATTGTTTTAAACTAATAAAATTTGTGTTAAAATAATAAGAAAACTAGATGTAAAGCTATGTTAAATAATGTTGAAGTATTAAATGTAAATTTGATGATATTAAAATAAAGAAAATAGAAATATTTTGCAACAAATACCCATATATTAAATTTTTATTTCATTAGCATACAATCGCATGCCTAAAATTGGTAAATATGAAATGGCCACCGATCTGAAAACAGTTTGGAAAGGTGAAGGGCCATAGGACCTGAAAACGGGTTGTCACTTTTTTCTATTTAAGAAATTCCAGGGTATACCCTCATTAGTATTCACTTTTTCATACCCAAGAAGCATATTCAAAATTAAGTGTAAAATCTGTAAATATGAAAGGGCCACCAATCTGAAAACAGTTTTGGAAAGTTGAGGGGCCATAGGACCTGAAAAACGGCTTGTCACTTTTTTTTTTATATTTAAGAAATTCTAGGGTATACCCTCGTTAGTATTCACTTTTTCATACTTATACATAGTTACATTACATACATAAGTATAATCTAATTGCATTTAAAATTGCAATCAAATACGCACGTTGTTTAATATTTTATCAATAATAAAAAATATATATATATGTATATATATATATATAAATTTAAAAAATTTTGAGTTAATTTGTATCTTGGGTAAGCGTATTTTTTTCATGAATCTGTTACTAATAGAAGATTGAAAGATGTCAAAGAATTCACACAAATTTTACAAATTGTCATGTCATAATGAGATAAAGAGGAACAATTTAACAAATTTACTTTATTTTCTGCCATATATAAAATTTATTTTACATATACAAGCAATTTCATTTATGCACAATTTAAAACCCCTTTCTTGCAGTGTATTTAATTCAAATTCCATTCGTCCCGACAGAAATCAGGCAACATTATATTTCGGCCATCATTATTTATTATTATTAAGATGCCAGAAAATATTACAAATGTTTAGGATGCCAGAAATTATATTACTGCAGCTGTTTTAACTTTCGATCTTGCCCATAAATTTTTATTCAATTTCTTTGCCGGGCTTATTCTTATGATTAATAACTATGGTGTTGAAAAGTTTCTCTGTATGTGAAATAAATATAAGTTGACTCGTTTTATGTTCTTTTAAAAATTATCAAATTGTTTTCAATAAAACATTACCAAGTCAATATATAATAAAAATTCAAATAAAACAATTTTGTCATCTTTATAAATTCTACGACGTTTTTAATAATATAGGTAATGATTTTTGAACTTTTTGTCTATATGTAAAAATGTATTTTTGTCGCTTTGGTGTTTGTGCTAAAAATAAATATATATATATATATATATAGAGACCAAGGTTCGAAGAATTATTATCTATATAGAGAATTATCTATAAAGAGAATTATTATGTATATAGAAAAAGCGATTGTGGTGATTTTTTTTTAGCGAATTCGGAGAAAATACTAAAAGGAATTTGACAGATTTGTTCATTGTACGCTTTCACACATGCCAAGTTTATCATAACCTCTTTCACACACACGATGTGAGCATATGAAGTCGTAAATAGTATTTGCAGCTATAAAAGCTATTTAACAACAGAAATGAGAGCTGCAAGCAGTTTCAACCAGCTTTTACTTTAAAGAATATTTACTTATACATTGCAAAAGAAGATAAACGAAAAGCATTTATGTTTTAATTTCCAGAATGAACGCACAAAATAATTGAAACTATGTCTATTTTGAATATGAAAAATTGCAAAGGTACCATTATTTCCAACTTTACCTAAGTTAGCTTAAAAACTTATTCCTTTTACCATTTCTTCTTAAGCCTACAAAGTTAAATGCAAATTTAGATATTAAGTACTGCAATGTTATAGAGCAAAAAAATATTTCATATACTTCATTTTACCGGATCGTCATTTTCATTGGCTTTTCCTTTGTCAAACTGTACAAACTTCTAGCAAAATATCAATTTTCAAATCAACTTTTCCTAGAACGCACAACATGAATTTTTCATACATTTTAAAAATTTTTAATAAACTTTTAATTAATTAATGAATTGTTCTACGTAAATACAGCTGAAATTCAACTGTATAAAATATTTTAAAATATAAAATAATATTGATTTACAGCCATATTCATAAAAACTTACTAATTGGTTGTAAGGATGTATATATTAAGCTTAATTTGATAGAAGTGTATTCATAAACGATTATTAGCTTCCTAAACGTTTAGTAAACTGTTTTTAAATTACCAAATTTTACAAATGCTTCGACCCTATTGTAAGCATTTATTAAGTAGACAGATAGTTGATTTTTATTTATTTATTGCAAAATTTGTAGCAATTTCATGTGTTTTCCTTAATTCATTTATTAGTTAATAATCGTGTTAAGAATACAGATTCTTTAATTTAGTTTATTAAGCTTAATATGTTTATTAATAAATTTTGATACTAAACCAAAATCAATACTTTTTTTTGAATACGACTGTTAATAAATATTTCTAATTGTACAGATTTCCACACTACCCCAGAGTTACTACACATTGTGCGTTGCCAATTATTTTAAATGGCTAGCTTCCCAATAGAACTGCACCATTATTAGAACACATAAACACTTCAATTCCATATACAATTCTTAAAATTAATTATGAAAATATTATATAAACGTAGTTTACAATTTTATAGATCGTATGGTATTTTTCTTCATACGTCTTTGTATGGTATTTTCTTCATTTACGCTGTAATGTCCGGATCCTTCGTCCATTTTCTGGAAGCTATCATCTGTTTTGGATAAAGAGATTAAAGCTTCAGCTGCGCTTTCTCTGCGTTAGATGGAATAGCTGAATTTTTCGCATCTTTCAGAAGTGGAAGGGCTACAGCCCTGCTCTCGTATTCCACTCTGAAGAATTTTCAAAGATTGAGCAGCATCTACCTCAAAATACACATAATTAAAACCACTCCCCTGCTCAACAGCGCCAAACTCTATAAAAAAATTTTTTCTTAGTTGCTATTCAAATGCAAAACGTACATACCACGATTTTCCTCTATAGATTCTCCATGGATTGCCTTTATCTATAAAGAAATTATATTATTCATAATCCATCTTTCGCCATCTATTATTTGACTTACCCTTCTCAGTAGCATTTTGCGATTTTTTGAATTATTTGCTATCTTATGACGATTGCCGTCTTTATTATAGCAAGAAAATATTTTGTCGAACACACTGCAGCTTTTTCCGATGTTTTAAGCTAGATAGCTGCGAGCTTGAAGTGTGTTCCATTAAAATCTTTTTTAGTTTTCTTTCTCAACTCATTTTCTGTGGAAAAATATATTAACCTGTGCTTTATTTTATATAAAATAATTTTTAAAGATGGACAAAAAAGCCCACAAAATTGAGTAGTTGGAGGGTTAAAATAATTTACAAAAAATATTTTTCATACTATTTTACAGAAATTTGCTGAACATAGTTATCTACTAAGGTGTAAGGATTGTAGTGTGTCGTTCATGCCTGCAATGCATGCACAATCAATAAAGCAAAAGAATAAAACAAAACTAAAACAATAATGAATTAAATTACATTATAAGTGCTCTATACATTGTGCAGTGCTAGCAGATATTTGAGTGACACACTTTCAATTTCTATTAAGTATTTATTTTAGAAACGACCACTTGATTGGTCTATTTGAATTTAGTAATATGATCTTCCATAATAACAAATGAAACAAAAGTAAATTACAATAAGCTAGAATAAGTTAGAAAGGGTAAGCTTTATTCTCATAAGTAGTATATAAGCCAAAATTGAATTGAATAAAAACAGACTTGAATATCAAACACAATCCGACATACGTGCCTTGCTGTTACCCTTACAGCTGTTTACAATAAACTAGAAGGGTTATAAGGAAATAGCAGCTAGGATTCCCAACTTTCAACACTACAGGATAATAAGGTTTTTTGTACTCTTCTTTTTAAAGAACAAAAACTTAACCCTAAGATGCCTTTTCTGACTTTCTGGTCCAATTTTGTGTTTTGGTGTGTTCACCAACTTATAGTAGAATTTTATAGAGAATATATTCGTAGAACATTTTAACCCCATAAATCCATCATTTTATGCGTCTTTTGTTAATTTTTTTAAAGAAGGACAAAAAAGACCCATAAATTTAGGAGACACACGATTAAGATGTTCTACAAAAATATTTGCCCCAATATTCTACATAAATTTGTTGAACAAAGTTATTACCTAAAATCTAAGGGTTATAAGGGTTTTGGTATTTCTTTCTAAGAAAGAATAAAAATTTAACCCTAAAATGCCCTTTGTATTTCTTGTCCAATTTCAGGTTAAATTTTTTTTATTTAAGAAAAGTACAAAAACTTACGCTTACATTTTAGCTAATAATTTTGTTCAGCAAATTTATGTAAAATATTGTGGAAAATATTTTTGTAGAACATTTTAACCCTCTATCTCCCCAATTTATGGGTGTTTTTTGTCCTTCTTTTAAGAAAATTCTCAAAAAAAAACCGGAAATGACTCATTTAAGGGGCTAAAACTATGAATTAAGGGGTTAAAATGTTTTACGAAAATATTTCCTACAATATTTTACATAAATGTTCTCAACAAAGTTATTACCTAAAATGTAAGGATAATAAGGTCTTTTGTGCTTTTTTTTAACAAAAGTTTAATCCTAAGATGCCTTTTCTGACTTTCAGGTGTAAGTTTCTTCCCATTTTTTTTAAAAGACCAAAGTGCATTTTTAAATTTCAAAAGTGCATTTTTTAATGCATATAATTTTTGCATAAATGCACTTTGATAACTTTTGATTCCTAAAATTATTAAAATTAAAAAAAAACACACACATTTTGATTTCTTTCGACTCCTGGCTATTATTTTGATATATTACTCCCAATTTTTTCCCCTTCATTTTTTTCACATTCATTCTAAAAATACACTTTAAACACAACAAAATTTTAGTTTGGCAGCTCTAAAAATGCACACACATACACACATCTTTTATGTTTTTTTTTTTAATTCGGTATTCAAGAAAGAAATTGTTTTTTTTATTTTGCCTTTTATTGTTTCTTTTTCACATTCTTACAATTAGAACTAGTATCGAACTTACCTTTTCCTTACTTCTCTTGTTATGTATTTTTAATTATTAATTATAATTTATTTTTCCACGCTTCCTTTTTTCACCACAGTCTAAAACAAACTATACGAATGTTTCATTAACCAAAATTCCTCATGAATGCTGCCACACTACCAAAGAAATCAATGTGTGGCCATATGAGACTGTATTTACAAAATGCGTTAAACAATTAAACATTTTATTATTTGTTTATTTTGCGTTTAATATTTCTAAATTTTCAGTATATCGAAAACAATTGTAATTTTTAAAAAATAAAGAAGACGTTTCTTTATTTGTGGCAACCTCAAATATGCTGACTGAAAACAGTGTTGCATTACTTTACAACGGATTTTAAATTAATATATAAAAAGAAGAATGGACGCGGACACAAGGTGAAGATGTAAAATATGTAAATATTGCTTAATCAATTTATAATCATATATATATATACATATATATATATATATATATATATATATATATATATATATATCTTTCAGAAGCTGTTGCTCCTCGTACTGGGGAGGAATAAGGAGAAAAACGCTCAAGGACCAGCCAAAGGCCAAGATGGCACCGAGCTTGGTACCAAATTGAGTCTGCTGCAAAATTTTTTAATTGTTTCATTGTTTTATTATAGACTCCATATTTAAATACGCCCTCACCATATGTTTAGCCACCACCACCACTTCCACCACCATATGTATGGGCAGCCTGGTAGTTACTGGCAACTGGTTGGTTATTGGCAGGGTATAGGCAGCCAGGTGCGTATGGTCAGCCAATTGGGTATGGACAGCCGGGTGGCTATGGAGCAGCCAGTAGCCATAGCCACTCGGACAGCTCTGTACAACCGGCTGCCAAAAGTAACAATTTGTTACTAATAATATTGAAGAAGAAGAAGAAGTTCAACAACAACAAAAAAAAATGAAATTGTTTTTAATTTTTTATAGGAAACCAAACCTCTGGACTGATCTTCCTGAAATTTTTACACTAATTAGGCTGAGCTCTGAGATAAATTAAAGGCTACTTTGTTTTTCAGTCACGTCCATTTCAACGTCCCACTCTTGAAAATTTTTATGTACTTACGTAGTTAAGAAAATTTTTAACAAAAATCATATAACTTAACACGGTTTGAGTATGATGTCTTATTGTCCAGTAAAGCAGGTTGGGTTACTCTGGTAATAAATATAAAAATTTACATATTTCTAATAAAATTATTTGAAATAAATTTGAATTCATTGTACTCACCTCGTTGCAATTGGCCTTAATACCCTTTCGTTTCTCTTAATCGGCATATTTTCATAATAACCATAGCAATAAGGATAATGAGACAAAAAACATATTACGCTTCACGTTCTGCTTCAGCGTTATACTAAATTCAAAATATTATGTTTAAGTGTTTAAAATGGAAAGTTAATTTTAAATGTTAC
>BGZK01003354.1:0-26717 GCA_005406025.1 Eumeta japonica
AAAATTAAGAAGGATGTTGCAACAAAATGATGAGCAACCTCACTAGTTAAGCAATGATATCGTAATTTTTTCTTAATTATCAAAATAATACCTAACTAATCAGATCACATAAAAGAATTAGACGAAAAATTAATGAGTATTAGTGAAATGTTTATTTTTCCATTTGCTATTAAATATTTTGTTAATCTTTAATGTTTTTCGTATTTTGTATAATATATTTATTAAAGGATTAGTTTTAAAACATTTCTATAATTTTATTTTTGATGTTTCATAGCTACCGATGTACATAAATAAACTCTATTATAACAATAATCAAAATTTTATACTACTTTTTAGACAAAGATAATGTTATATAAATCGGAAAACTATTGTTTTTTATTAAAATACAATTCATTACAGAAGCACATTTCGATAAATTGCCAAACTCTATTTATTGGGTTTAATTGATACCTAATCACGTACTATACATTTCAAACGAAAAGACATGTTTTCGATTAAAATATGCCAATGTCAAATGACGTATGTCGCTTAAAATCTCATCTGCGCCAGTGTATGTCACTTTGGCGTTTGACGAAAAAAAACAATTAATAGAATCGGAACACAACGCGTGTCTGACACGTGGGGCCAAATGGCGGTAGAGGTCGAAGGGTTCCGCAAATTTTATTAAGAATCCGTGGACACTGAAGAAGAACGACTAGCAAGTTATATTACGAGGAGTATAATATTATCGCCATTACTTCTATTATAAATTCTCATCTATTTTCCAGATCACAGATTTCCATAAAACTTTGCTTGCACGCTTGTCTGTTCCGATGCTAAAAATTTAGTTCTTTTAGGGTTTCGTAGTCAACAAGGACCGTTTATAGTATCGCCAAGTCCATCTGTCCGTCCGTCTGTTTGCCCACGGCTTAACTCGGAGACTTCTAGAATTAGAAAGCTGCAATTTGCCATTGATATACATACAGCATACGCCGAAAAGTGGTAAAAAATATAATTTTGAAAGAAAATCTCCCACGTGAAGGGAATGATTTTTTCTTTGGTATATGCCATGATGTGGTATCGTTGTACATATATTCATTCAAAAGCGTTATGAACCCTGAAAACCATTTTTCATTTCAAAAATCTGTTTACGAAATATTAAGCTTTAAAGTGTTGATTTTGTTAGGTCGAGTATCTCCTGCCAGATAAATGGTTATTCTTGGATATATGAAAGAAATTACGAAAACAATATGTACAACGAAGTTAAAAAAACTAACACAGTCGAATAGCTTTACAAATTAACGAATAACGGTCGACCCCTTATAAAATCTACTTAGAGAAGTAAAAACAAAATTTCGTATAATTCCATTGAAAATTACTAGATGACGTCGTTGGTTATGTAAAACAGGTAGTAAATATAAGTTAGAATTACATATAGATTACTATAAATTTATTAACAAAAAACATATAATAATAGTATTATAAATGGAGTAAGTACAATAAATGAACCGAAACTGGAATGATTTAATTATATGACGTAATGGAAATTAATTACCGTCCATGCATGCAATTCTATCCAAAACCGAAGGTGATAATAATCTGCTGTTTATATGTATGTACATTTCAATCTAGTGTATTATTTCATATAAGGTACCTATTATATTTTCTATAATCGCATTGTTTTATAACTAGGCTCTAGATTTTGTAAATTAGGGTACGAAAACATTTTGCAATAGGTATCTGGTACATACCTACCAGATTTTCGTAATTCCAGTTAATTAATAATAAGAAAATCAAATATAGGTTTGCTTGTTACTAAAAACGAAAAATATTTCTACGGAACCTAACTTTTTATAAGTGTTTGTTAGTGAAGCGTGTTGCGCCGCGCCGACCATCACGCCACATCACGCCCCGGTCGAGGGCTGCTGAGACTTTATTGTTGTTCCTTTGTTTGACTTACTTAAGGACTATATGAACGCATTTCGGGATAAAAACGTTTTCGTTGAAAATAAAATTACTTAATAAAGTTGAATAAAAGTTTTGCGATTAATTTACTATGTTAGTATCGATAAATGATTCCTAAGAAATATGATGATATACTTAGTAAAATTTTAATTTAAATGAAAGGGATTTTATAATAATATTTTATAGAATTGAATTGTAGAAGTTATTTATTGGGATTAAAAACATCATCTATCAAATTAACATTAAGTTAAATTAATGGCACATTAAGATAATGGCAGACTTATAATTATTACATGCAAATTTACTTAATTAATAAAATTGATAAAATACAGTATAAATTTTCAATTTTAAATCACAATAATTCCAGTTAAAAATGGTATTATTTGCATCAAGTCATTCCAATCAAAAATAAATATAAGCTCATTTAGAAAATATAAAACATCTTTTAATAAAAATGTTAAATTTAAGGAACTTGTAATTTTAAAGATGTAGTAACATGTCTAAATGTCATAGATTTATGCTAATATCTGTACATACGAACGTTAATGTAATTTATACTAATTTCCTTCTCCTCTATGGTAACTTAAAATATAATAAGTGGATATATAACATAAATATACTAACTTATAAATAATCACGCAATGTCGCGGACGTGTTGCGCTATATTTTCGAACTCTTTGTTGAATTGTCTAAGGCTTTACGAGCGTTCTAAAAGCAAAACATCAAGAAAAAGCTTTCAATTAAAAAGATAGCGACAATGCCGACATTCAACGGCCATTCGTTCGGAAACTTTTGATATCCGATAGCGTTGTTTTGAACAGCCCTGGCGGCGGGCACCAAAGCGACACTTTAAAAGGCGCGAAGTTATATAAACATTATTCTTTTTTTTCTAAGACAATGACAATCTGTTCAAACGTGAGATATAATGTTGGTGCTATAAATTATGTAGAATTTACGATAAGGAACGCGGGCACATTCGTAAATCATACTTGTGATGGCGTCGCGTTTGCTTTGCTTTTGAGAAGGTCAAAATCGGTTTTATGATGCGACAGAAGCGATGGTGATTTCAAATAATTATTGATGTGAACCTATGCAGCTTTGATTATTTACACGCGTAGCAAAATTGACGCATGGTAGTGTGCTAACGTCCTTGAAAATATGTTGTAGACTTATTTCGTATTTTTAAATTCCGTTTTTAATTATGTTTTGTCGTTTTAACGGTTTACTTGTTTTTTTTTTGCTCTGCAAGTAGCATTTCTTGAAAACTATAAGTGTACATTCTAGTGTTACCATTAGTAATATTATTGCTAAATATTGTCATAATTTACGAAAATTATAAGAAATATAAATGTTTTCTAATGCGACATAAAAATTCAAAGGCACATCTACAGACAAAAACATGTTATTTGTGTATTTAATATTATATTTACATTGTCGTTTTTTTATTATATTATCATAATCTATTTTAAATTATTTCGTATATTACCTTGATCTAAAAGATGCTAGAAAATATCATAGACGATCAAGTGTGACCTCAAACTCACAGCCATATATTCCGTATGGACTATTGGAACACGATATACTTACACTGGTGGACAGAATTTGAGTAACCTTTAAAAGCCTTAACATTCTTAAACATTCGTGGTTAGTTTGAAGTCTTGCTTGATGGATTAGGAAGTGAACTGATGATGGTCATCCAGAACGAATGGAAGAGGTCCAGATAGTTACAAACACCCAATTAATAGAGATTAGGCATTTATAATATTTAGTTCTTGTGTTAGTTAGCATGCATCTCAATGCCAGTGTGGCATTTTTTGAAGTGAAACTTCTTTATCGGCGTATGGGAGAAATTTTATAGCAATGTAACGTTTTCTGTTACGCGCCATCTTATCTGTTACGCCATCTTTTATTTCTGGGTAACATTTTTCCGTTACGCGCCATATTTATTCAATGTTATTAATGTCATCGTGGCATAAACATAATTGTTACTAAGGCCACCTGTCACATATACTTTCTGTCAACACTAGATCTATTTACAGTTTGTATATATTACATTCCTATTATCTAAGTTGAAACCTTTTCAACCGACATACACCTATATCTCGCATTCTTTATTGAGTGAGTCGATTTTATATGTAGCGTTCGATAATTTTCCTACAATTCTATATGGCCCTTTATAACATCGTATTAATTGAAAAGTTTTACCTATCACCCTTCTAGGTACATATACCATTAGCAAGTCTCCTACATGAAACTCTGAACATTTCTATTTCTGAAACTCAGTAGTGACGTGAAAATAATATTTCAATTAAGTGATTAGCGAAAAAATTTTATAAAGTTATTTGTATCCATGTCTATGATAATAAAAAGTTTTGCATAAACTTTATCTAATTTAGCTTTATTCAACCAATTTCTGTGAAGTTGTAAATAGTAAATCATTTTCGAAAAATGATGTCATAAAGAAAGTTTCACTTTTACGTGTACACTAATACACACACACTTTTTAATAAACATTCTTACATCCTATTAGTCTAAACGTCTTTACTTGATCCATCGGATGTGAAGAGTAATTTGCCCTCCTACCTACATGGATATCGTGAAATTCTAACATAACAACGCCGATCAATCGCGAATGAAGAGCCCAAACCTTCAAAGTAACCTGATCGTGTGAAAATATAAAGCGTTTTTAAAATGTTTCCCTAATTTAGCACATTCCACTGTACCATCTATTATTTAAATTAGAGAAATAGCCAAAGATTATCACTTGACATGATACCAAATACTGTTTGGCTTCAATGACTACCGTTCCTTCCCCATGCAAACTTGTTAGTTTAATTATTGGGCTTTCTTTTTTTTTTTTAGATGTATCGATATTGTAACACAAGTTTGTTTAGGCTCCCACCATCGACACTTCATCACATTTTCATTTCTATAAGATTACCTATTTACATTCATCCTTTTGAATACGTTTAAATGACACCTTAAAGTATTCTTGTGCTATAGTAGTAGTCCATTTTCATATCAAACCTATCCTTCATATCATTATCCCTACATCTATTCTTCAAGAACACGCCACTCATATCTATACTATACAGAGATTGCAGGGTCCTCAGTTCTTTCCATTTTTCTATTTCTTCTATCATACTCAATTTTATTACCACATGACTATCGAAAACATAACCCTATTATGCAGCGATAACATGCAGCATGCAAACCCACCACTAATTTGAATTGAATTGAATTATTGAATCTGTTCTCCATTTCACAATATTTATTGAACGAACTGAATATTGAATCGAGAGGATTTGACATTATCGAATATGCAAGTAGTTTATGCATTAACTATCAACACAATTATTATAAAATTTCTGCATACCTGCTCCTTTTATCGCCAACAAATACGCCTTTTGTCGTCCATTTTTTTTCAACACCTAGTTTTGTTAACGTGCTTATTTTCATTTTAACATCTCTTTTCGTTAATAGAACTGTTCATTTTGATTACTATCTCCCGCCATATCCTTACATTCTCAACGTTGAGAGGAAAAGCTTAGTGATTACATTATAGTCGTACTAAGGGTACAGAAGGCAAATGACGGAAATTTCACCCATTCTTGGTCTACATTCATATTCTTTCCAATAATTGAAAAATAATTACTCCAGTAATATGTTGGACAGCCATAGTGACGCGACACATAATATGAAATGACTTAAAATAACACATCATCTTCACATGTTATTTTTTTCATATCATTTTTATGGGATTATCTACTCAATAAATTGTATTTACAATTGTGGAAATGAATACAAAAAAAATATGAATTTTTGTTCCAGTTATAAAATGTCGAATTTCTGATAACTCGGAAGATGGTGAACGATTATAAACAATAAAACAATTTTAACGGTATCTGGGATTCTTTGAAAAAAGCTGGCTTTTGCTACGCGACTTAAAAGTATCAGCAAATAACGTCATTAAGTCTCAGCAGGGGCGGTGACGCACAGGTGTTTTGTCTAAAGATGATTTTTATTACCGTTTACATAAAACTGTCTAATTAATACTCATTAAAGAAATTAAAAGTATTGATGTCATGAGGTGATGGCACCCTAGTCTGCTCTTCTGTAGAGTATATAAATTGATCATTTTTTCCACATTTTAATAAATTTATTTTATTTAATTATGGTTATTTTCAAGTAGAAAATGCTGTCTTAATAAAAAATAATGAATGAGAATCCATGAATAACTGAAGAAGTGTTCCTTTACTTCTACATCACGTTTATCGATCAAGAGAAACCTGAATTGTATGCAAACATAAAATATAAACGTTAGGAATAAATACATACCTCGTGTCTTGTGTCAGGTTTAAGTCACACCAAATACTGAGACATTCTACCGTCCCACAATCTTTCATTTTGGATTGAGGGATTTGAAGTTTGAATCATATATAAGCTCTTCAAGCCCAATGCGTTTAGGGCTGCTATTTACCGACATCATCAGTTAGACCCACCGCATATCGTACTCTTCAGAAGCACTTCGTAGCTCTGTCTCTTTACAATTCAACAAAATCAAAATTATTGATGTACCAATCTGTACACGAGTCAGAAAGCGCTCGGCGAGAAAGGCAGTGGATTCAAACTCACGTCGCTGCTTAGTAACAACAAGCGAACAGTCTAAACTGCTCGTCATCATTTGTCCCACGAATGTATTATATATTTGTAAGTAGCCTTCGCCCGCAGCTCTGCACGTGGATATCAAATTATTTTCCATTTTTTATCAACTGATCCCTATCGACTGCGATCCCGATATTGTTTCCGCTTTTGATTCCAGTCCTGGTCCCGCTTTACAATTCTACTATGATCTCGATTTAAATTCGGTTCCGTTCAAAACATACATAAAGTAAGAAAATAGCATCGAAACGGGATAAAAACTATCATATATGTTACAGCAAACATCGAATTGTTTTCTGTAGTTTTGCGGAGCTAGCGAACAAAACCACAGACAGGCAGACGCAAACATAAATTTAAAAATTGACGAAAAAAATTCCAAAAATTAATGGAATATATTCTGTCAACATTTCTAATAGTTTCTCAAATACATATCTTTGATGCATAGATTTTTTTCTCTGCTGTTTTATCGTTAAATGACTGTACAACTATTTAGGATAATTAACATTTTAATATCAAATCTTTAGCCTTACATACAAATAATAAAATTGAATTTTCTACGTATGCTATCGAAGTATTAATTTTTAAAGTCCTTGTTATTCTCATGTCGCAAAACCCTTTTAAAGATTTTTTGTCTCTGTTTATCCAAACTTCAGAACGGCTGAACCGATCTTCATGGGAGTTTCATTGGGTAAGAGGAGCTTATTGCGCTATAATACGTAGGACACTTTTATCATTATTTATGATTCCTACATGAAATTGAAAACCCTCAAACACTGGATGATTTGATCGGTACTTAATCAAAGGTGGAATCGAAAGCGAATAGCAAATATGTTTTTCGGAAACGGATGAGCGGCAGAAAAAGATAAGAGAGAGAGAATCCAGGTCAATAAAAGCCCTCGCTGATCCGATTAATGTCATCTCGATTTTGAACAACTCGACATTTAAACAATTTTGAACTGTATGCAAACAAGATACATTTTACACAAACTGATATCGTATTTACTTAACTACAATAAATAAATCCGCTTAAACGAGATAATGAGCTAAATTAATCGTGACACGTAGCCGTTTATTGATAACTGAGGGGAGGTTCGATACGCGGCCTGTTTGTCGCGCGCGCCGTTGGTCAGTTTTACGATGTGTCATTAGAGAATACAATCCCGAGCATGTTTACCAATCCGGGATTACGGGATTTTATGTATTCCGGGATCCGGATAGTCCCGGATTAGACTATGTGGTTTCTAATTGGGTTAAAATGAAAAAACTTGGTAGTTTCTTGAAAAATATTTTTAAAATCGTTAGCACAGCACAGATTACAAAAGGGTATACATATTATTAAGTAAGAATAGACAAAAAACAAAACGATTGTTTATTGCAAAAATCAAAATCAACACAAAATCTATTTAGAATTTTGAAAATATAATCGCAAAATATCAAGGCATCCAGTGTTTGACTTCCAAGCCTGCTTCGCAGTTTATTGCCAACATAAGCAGCAGCTGAAAACGCTCGCTCAGGTTCTACGTTGGTTGGAGGAATAGACATTAGATACTTATAGGCAGTTTCTAAGTAATATCCACGAACTCCTCCATTTTCGAACAGGCTCATTTCACGTCTAATACTATTTGTCATCCCCGATTCATTTTGTATTTGTATTTCAGGATCTGGGGATTTCATACTCTTGTCAATTTCCAGTTGTAACTTTTCCTTTAATGTCAATTGGGGCTGGGATGTTTCTGGCCTAAGCTCAACATCTGTTAGTGATTCTGACCTCTCTTCTTCTTCCGTGTCATCTCGACTATTAAGTCTTTTAACAATACTCTTTATTTGCTTTCTCAGTAAAGCCTGTGTGAGAACTGGAAATAAGTTGTGCCATTCCAATTCCGATAATAACTGATTTTCTTCATCTTTTCGTGGATTTTGTAAATAATTCAACACACCAGTTAAATTATCACTCGTCGTTGCTTTATACGGTCTACTAAACATGTTTTAATTTTTGGCAAGTGCTGAGTTTTGCTAGACAGTTGCTTTATAAGAAAGTTTAAAGCAGCATCAGCTGTGCATAAATTAGCATCTCGCCGACAGATTGCTTCTACTGTCAATTTAATTGGGGCACATCAACAATTTTATTTACCAATTCAAATTCAACATCTTCTAAACAAATTGGATGATTGAGATCTATAAGAGCTTTTTGAATGCAGCTTTTAAAAGATAAAATCTCTCCAGCATTGTTAAAAGACTGTTCCACCTAGTTTTACAGTCCAAAAGAAGTGACAATTCCTTTCCATGTTCAATTTTCACGTATTTTTGTAGTACTGTTTCATTTTTCAATGGTGATCTTTTGAAATATATTACAACTTTGCGAACTTTCTCTATCAGCTCTTTAATGTTTTCATCTTGTGTTAACTTTGGTATGTGTTCTCGCGCAAGATCATTTTGTGACATTAAGATTAAACCTGATTCTGAACAGTCTAAGTCTTCTAAATGGTCATCATCATTATTGTCGTCCATATCATCTGAGGTAGGGCTATCTTGCAGATAATTATGTTTTTTGTAAAGTACATCACAGACAGCCAAATTGATACCATGTGCGAGACACAGTTGTTGTTCAGCGCAAACAAGCCGTCCCACCTTTATCATAACATTCGGTCCATCGGTTACAATAGCCACGATGTCAGTTTCAGGGAAATATCAAATTTACTTAGACGCTCGTTCAATATACGAAGACAATTTTCAGCTGTCATATTTCCATAAATAGGTACAAGACCTAAGTTCCAAAATTTCTTATATGAATGAACATTGAGAGCCATGTATCGTTTATTGACATTGAAGTCAATGGACATTGAAGTCCACTCGTCGAAAGATAAACTAAATCTTTCACCTGCACTTTTCAAATGTTTCAATTCTGAAGTTACTTGCTTTTTATTTTTCACTGTAATTCATAACGCGTTTTTAATGGTGACGGCTGACTTTGGTAAATCCGTATATTTTGCCAAAAGCAATTTTCTCAAATTATCTGAAGTTATGAATACACTGAACGAAATCCATCTAATGCGATCATTCTTGCTAAAACATCATCTAGGTTATCGTCGTCACTTTTAGTTTTAGTAAAATAATCATCTAACTTTCGTTTGCTGGCGGCGGTGCTGTGTTCAGATTTTCAGTATCTTGACTTGTTGAAGCTGATATAACCTTAATGTTATGTTTTGTTGACAAATGTGTATGCAATCCTTAGTCGATCCACCCAAAGTCTTGAGAATAGATGGGCATCGCTTACATTGCACTATTTCCATCCTTTGCTACTAAAAGTAACTCCACACTGACATCATATCACTGTCTTTTTATGTTTAACAAAGTCTCCCGCCATACTTAATTTCAGATAATCTTAAACTTAAATGACGTATACTTATAAGTCCGTATAACGTAACCTACGTAATCTGCGTTACTGGCAGAGGGCAGAACAATGAATGAAAAAATAAACCCAGATTGCCGTATTTATAATCTCGTACAGGAATCCCCGACGGGAAATACCCGTAACAATATTATGATATGAGGTGATCGGGTGATTCCTGTTGGATCGTTGAGGAATTACCTTAAGAGTATTGTATTGAAGTATTCCGACCGAGGACTTTATTTCTAAGTTCTACGACAGGGCTGTATCTGTGTAGTATGTAGTATCGTACGGCGTATATGAGGATGTTTTTATCGTTATATAATATATGCAATTTAAATCATCTAGGTAAAGTCAAGGCGCACGCGCAACGGACTACGGAACGCAAACTAGACGTGTTTTTGGCAATCTCGAAAATCCCGGGATAAGCCAAGTACAATCCCGGGATTTTCGGGACAAGATAACGGGATCCGGGATCCCGAGATTCGGGATCCCGGGATTGTATTCTCTATGTGTCATGCCCGTAGTGAGTATACCTGTGGAATATCGTAGGTTTTACATCGATTTTTTTTATAGATTTTATTGTATCGAAGGAACTTGTTTTAATAATTAAATGGCGAGCGAATTTAGTATTCACAAAAACAAATTGTTTTTATAAATGAATTAACACAAAATATTAGATGGTTCGTCACCTTAAAATTATCTAGCCTTGTGTATTTAATCGAAGGAAAAACTACAAATACCTAAGCATTGCTTGTAGTACTCTAGTATCTAAAATCCAACGACTGAAATTTTATCGGAAAACGCAACACTTTTCCAAAACCTATAAATTAGGACAAATTAATTTTATTTTGATGGTATGTGATATTACATGATAACTATTGTAACATAATATTAAAAATCAAATATTTCAAAAATTTGTGTAAATGCACACAATATGCATTGTTTAATAATAATAATAATAATATAATATAAAATCAAGCAAAATTCCCATAAAGGTAGGCAGAGATTATAGATTTGCACATGGTACATTGAATAAAAAAATGCATATTCTATCAACAAAACCGCTTTTGTTGACGATTTATTGTTAGTATCACAAAAGAACTTAATTGAAAATTACAATTTCGTATGTTATATTAAATATAAAAGTATGATTGTATTTGGGTATAGTTAATTCAAACGAATTGTTTCTAAGAAAGACCTATTTCAAACTAAAATTAAACAATGATTGCGGTGAAATTTACTAGTGTACTTTGTTTGTAATAGCAACAAAATATTTTTAGTAATACACACTAGTAACTTTAGTTAATTTAAGATTTATGTCTTGTAAAATACACAAAACAAATCTCATGATAAATACAACAAACAGTATTTAGTAGTAAGAACTAATACGAAACTTAACATTGACTAGAAGAGATCTAAGTTTTCGTTGCGTTGATTTTGCCAATATTCTTTTTCATAAAAGTGATTTAAAATTACATTCAAATTAACTAAAACATATTTATTTTAAATTCAGGCGTTCTGTAAAATATGCGCACATAATATTATATGACAAAATACAAATTTTTTTTGTGAAATAAATAAGATTATTTTATAAGCTTAACGTAAAAAATATAGTGAAATACATGATTGTAGTATTAAAAATGCTTTTATATTATTTTTTAATATCATTATAAATTGGTTAAGCCATTGAAAATTACTTTCTCAATATTATTTTGTGAAACGTTAGGTAGAAAAACATTAAAATGGCAACAAATATTTTTAGTAAAAATTATCGGCACGTTATAATGTTAACAAAAAATTACATGACAATTAATTTTATGAAAATTGCTTTACTTTGATTCATACAAATTCAAATATTATTCTTAGCCAAAATTAGTATTATGCAAAGCTTATGTTAATAACGATATTTCGTAAAACACAAAGACTTTTTGTGATAATACCAATAAAATGTTTTTGTGTTAATATTAAGAAATAATTGTATTATTTCTACACTAGACTAATTTGTTATTAAGGATGCGTTGTTGTTAACGTATCATGTCTAATATTGTTGAGTAGATGGCGCTAACGAAAAAAGTTTACATCACGCCGTAGATGTCCCGACGACCAGATTCAGACAATTTGAAAACTTTCTCTCTCTACGCTATCGCTTTCGGGCTTTTGACTGAGATGATAGTGTAGTATTTGATCTTTTAAGTTTAATATCAAAAAGTTTCCACATAGTGGGACTAGATACTTAAGATACAAAACTGAGTTTTGTATCTTAACAAAGGTATTTTGGTAAACTACATGAACACAGTTTTGTTAAAATACAAAATTAGTTTCGTTAAAGTACTAAGATCATTTAATAGCATATATCAAACACCTCTAGTGATATATATTAAAACATATCGTTAAAAATACAGACATTCCTAGTAAATATTACTCTACCGTTAATTAAAAACCTTCTTTACAGATTTTACAAATAATTATTGTAAGTTTGTTTAAAATTTTACTTAAATTAATACAATATGAATTAGTTAAATTCATTATAACATATTTACATTGTAAATTTATAATAACATTATTTATGTATAACAATATTTATTTAATAAAAATAACATCATATTTATGTAGTTCCTAAATTAACCTTAGAAAATAGCTTATTTTGTTATTTTAACCAAAGTTCTTTTTCATTATACGATCTTTTAATATCTCTCTTGCTTTACTAACATCCATCAATCTTTTCATGCAAGCTCATCGGTTTCGGATGCACAAAATATGGCCCCTTTTAATATGCCACCAATATAGAATTGTTTAAGAATTTATTATTAATCTTCTGTACTTTCCCATAACTGTATTTAAACAAGCACGAGTCCAAATTTTAAATTGTTTGCATGTAAAATTATCGGATTTTTTTCTACAACCTCTAAACTGTTTCCTGAAAAGCGCGTATGGCAATTAAAAAAGAAACCTCTCACTCGAACCCCGCTACAGCAGCGATCTAAATTAAGACATCAAAATCGGGAATCAAAGAAGCCGTCAACGGCCGCTTTACGACCGGCTTTTTAATGCCGAACTTTTAATTCGTTCCCCGCATCGCACTACCGAAAACGAAGACATTTCGGATAAGTGACGGGCTCACAGATTAAGAGCGCCCCGTACAAATAAACCGTTCCACCCCCTCGCGCAGGACGTGTCGGCCGCGAGGAGCGCGGGGCCGGGGGGAGGGCGGACTCCTGAAGGATGCAAACGGTCGCGTGACGTGATGGTAGCTTACGACGTTCGCCGTTGGAAAAATAAGCGACGCCTTTTATGAGGTCGCTCCTTGACGGGCGACGTCCTCTGAAGTCGCTGGGTTTGTCGCTGACACAAAAGTATATTGTCATTTATATATATGATGATTATTTACGTAAAAGAAATAATCGATAATTTACACCGAAAATAGTTTATATGTGTTTGCTTTTTTGTGTTTTTAATCTGTATTTATATAAAACTGTATAGCTCTCTGTTTGTTTGATGATCACAAAAACTGCTATATGTATTTAAATTAAACTTTTATATTTAAAACTTATAATTAGACTCGCAAACTACTACATATTTTATTTCGCTACGATGACAAGCGTTAAAGTTATAACAATATAATCACATTTCTTTATATGAGTAAAGGAAACCATTAGAAAGAGACTCATTTCAAATACATTCATTAATCGAAATAGTATAGAGTAATAAATATAATAAACGATATAATGAAATCCAGAGCGGGATCGGGACCGATATCTGAATCAGAAGCAGAATTAGAGTTAGAATTGAGGATGAGACGGGATCGGCACACAAAAGAACGAGAATAGAATTCGTGAACTAAATCAGAATCGTGATTGGAATTGACATTATCGATAGATAGGACAAAAAATTCATTCCATGTTCACACGACCAAGTCGCAACTAAAAACGATAATTTTTTTTTTTTATAAAACTCTGTAAGATGCTTCTGAGATATGTGCTATAATTTATAATTCTAAAAAATCTAGCATTCTTTTTTTTTTGTCGCGATTGCAATTTCCAATTTTCCCAATAACAAAACGATAATTATCTTTAAATTTCAAAACTATTTATTACTCTATATTTGTAATTTATGATGAATAAGTATTTTTGAAATACAATTTATTTTTGGTTAGTTGGATAATTGGAGAATTAGAATAAGTACCATCTGATACATAAAACTTATTGTAACCGAACAAAAGGAAGACAATTTCTGAAAATCATTAAATATTTGAAATACACATTAAATTTTATCAAGATTTATGCAAAGTGCACTATTAAAATGAATGATGAGTGTAGCAATTCGTAAAGAGATTAATATGTTTAAAATGTATATTAACATTTATTTTATATTACTTCCGTCTTTTCAGACTTTCGAGCGAGATCAACACTAGCCCCTGCGAATCGGAGTCCACAAGCAACTCCCCGCCATCGCTACAAGACGCCGCGCTCCTGCGCTCCTGGTCTCCGGCGCGTCCACATTGTTCCAGAACAACCTGACCACGAGCGCAGCTAGCGGGCCTTAGTTTGCCAACCGTCGACAGTCTATGCTTGCCTGGTAGCGAAGCGGTGGGTGCCGAGCTAGCGGGCGGCGGGGCGGCGCGCTGGGCGGGCTGGCGCTGCTCACCACGGCCGGGCTTTGCTCCACCTCCCGCGTCCGCGGTTGCCTGGTTGATGAACGAGGACAGCGCAGGTGAGCCCGCAAGTCGCCGCCTCCGTCACACGTTTGCTAGCGCCATCTAAGTAATTCACGCACAAACTATCTTTCCCGCCCATTTTCAAACTGAACTCATTTGCCATATTCTGTTTCTTGCAGTAATAAAAAAAAACCTTTAACCGTCACGAGACGCCCGGCAGTTGTGAAATATTGAAGTTAATATTAGAATTTATAATTAATAAATACCAATAAAGGAAATATGTGGTAAAATAATAAAAAAAACAATATAGTCTGTTAATAAAATCAATATATTTCGATTTAATGATATATTACTGATTCGAATTCTTTTAGGAGTTCTTCAATTAATTAATAATAAAAATAAATAATTTCAAGTCAATTTTATTCATTTTAATAATAAGAAATTATAATAGGGTGATATCACAGTAATTAAAACAAATTATTTTAAAGTATATTAAATGATATATTAATTAAATAAATGAAATCAATTAAATATCGAATTCATGTCAAACTTTATTTTGGGGACAACAAATTTAAAGTATAATAATAACATAAAATAATATTAATTGCATTAAAATATTTTATTTTATCAATAAATTTTTATTCCGTCAATTTATTAATGAAAATACTAAATAATTTTAAGTCAATTATTTAATTTAAATATTAGCTGAATTTAATGTATAATAAGGTGAAGTCAGAATAAAAGTGTATATATATGCGCGCGCACACAAAAAGCGAGTCGAGAGCCGCGCGTAGTGGGAGCATCACGGCATGACGGCGTAATGCCGTTTGCCGTCCCGGCATTCGAGTCGCTTTTACTGCCAAGGCTCGCTATCAATTGGCAGTTAGTTATTGCATAGGATATCTAATACGTAGTGTGCTCCAAGAGGTTTGCACTCCTAAACTTGTACTTCGTCGCACACCGCGAATAAATAGATAAGTGGAACTCAACCCATTCTGCATATAGTCAAGACTTCTAAATATGATTTTTTCATTTATCGACAAATCAAAGGTTTCAAGAGTTTGACGTTTACGGGACCAGAAGAGCTGAGTTAGCTTACAACCAACACGTGAAAACCATGTCTTTAAACCCGTACGGTTTACATTTTAGCATATTGTCTTTTACATTTTGTACAAAATATAAAAGCAATATGACAAGCAATGAATGTATTGATTTACTTATCGTACAGCTATAATTATTTTCGAAATGTGCTTTTTCTGCATTTTATACTTAGTAAGATTATCGTGATTTAAAAAAAAAAGCAAAAAAATCCTCATTTTCATAGTATTTATATATACATAGTTTGCTGTCACAATCTATGTCTGTGGTCAATATGATATTCGAAAATGTAAATGATCAAAATCAAAACGTGGCAAAATGTTCAGACGAAGAAAAATTAAATTAGAATAGCACGAACATTTTTATGACGTTAACTTCTGTCACGGTTTCATCCTTGAATTGATATCAAGTATCATTTTGTCAGGCTGCGGCGTGAAGAGCGAGGTCCGTAGCCCGGGGTGTGCGACGGGGAAACGGCGGCCAGCGGGTGGAAAGCCGCGGCGCAACCACGGAACCTTTGTATTGCCACGCCGACTTGCCATACGATCATACATTATCCTACAACTACTACAATAGGTAATGATATCGCAACTATATACTTATTTATGCAAATATTAAATCCTATTAAATGTGTGTTCTCCATAACTAATCAAATTATTATCTGTGCGGAATTTATAACGGTAGAAATTCCTGCAACCGTATAGATAATTAAAAGTAGTTATAAAGTTCCTTATTCGGGATACAAACCAAAAATTTGTTAAAATGTAACATTACAATATTACATTAATTTATCAACTCTTCGATTATTAAATATAGAACTACTTGTTAAAAATATTACATCAGAAATATGAACGATCAAGGTGACACTGAAAATTCGTTATCTACACGTGAATTATTCGTACAGATTAATACATGGGCGAACTATTGACGAACGTTTGCCTATTAATGGCCAAATTAATCCAATGAAGGAACGCCGGAGGTCACCCAATACGTAACAACACTTAATGAGGCACCGGGGTGAATGACATCTTGATTATGGAAGCCTTACAAGACGAAACACTGTGGTACAACGAACTATTTATTAATCCCATTTCGAAGTCACGAGTCTACACCGCACCGATTTCTTCTACATAGGAATTTATAAATTCATGAATTTGATCTGGAAGTAATGACGCACTATAGACGGTTTTGAATTGTTTGTCTCCTAACTCAGTGTTACAATATTTATATAAATAATAATTTAAAGTGCTTGCTTCTTCATTTTCCTGTGTGCCTGGTACTCAGTATGCAGCAGTATGGCGGCGGCGGCGCGAGCTCGTCGTACATGAGCACGCCGTTATACAACCAGCCTTATTACCCGTCTGCTCACACTCCTAACAATAGGTAACGTATTTTTTTAATAGTTTCTTGTAAAACACAAAAAGAATTAATTGATATCTTATATACGTACATAAATTCAACGTAAGAATAAAGTAATCTTCATTTTTGTGGTCCCGTAGTCAATCAGGAAGTTGTATAATTTCGCCATGTCCGTCTGTCCGTCCGGCCGCCTGACTGTAAAATCTTGAAAAAAAAACTCTTTTAGAATATCTTCCCTACTCGTTTCTTTGTTTATCCATGTTTATTCCGTGTGTTAATTGTGGGTATGGGGTATAGGTGGATATGAAAAGAATTGCGTATGTATCAAAACCATTTTTTCAATCTAGGAATCCTTTTGCGAAATTTCATACTTTAAAGTGCTGGTTTTGTTAGCGTCAAGTACCTCACCCCCACCACCCGGTAAACGATTATTATTAGATATCTGAAAAAATATACGGCAGTAGTATATGTAATGATGTTAAAAGGAAAACTATCAAAGCTAAATAGGCTTTATAAGTTAACGAGTAATAGTTGACCAATTTATAGAATTTATTCGCTATAGTTTAGTAATTTACTAGGTATAGTGATATCCTTATGACGAATACAAAAATTTTGCAAGTGAGCAAAATAAAGTTCTTCGTTGTGATTCACGTAGGGTGCTACTGCACGCATTCCCTCGGGCATTTCTATCACACATATATGTACTATATAAATAAAAAAACTCCAGAGAAAAGTTTTGCCGATAATAGTATTTACACATAAACACCTACAGTGATTTTGGTCTGGAAATCCAGTCGATAACTGAGCCATGGAAAGAGCAATCCTCAGGTTTAACAGAAGGATGATATTAGCTGGAAAGAACTTGGTTACAAAATTAAATAGAAAATTAAAATCAATTACATATCTCTACCAGTAAGTAAATCTACCATTGAAGTAATTAAGTTTAGGAATAAAAATGGACTGAATAAAAATACATTTTTGGCCCGATGGAACAAGTATTTCTTCTTAATGGATGCACAAAGAAAAAATCAAATTTATTGGCGTTTCTGAACAGAGGCATATTCGCAACTTGTAATGGACTGATTAATCATAGCTATATGAACGCAATATGTTCGATAGTGTTAAAACTGTCCAACTTTAATATATATTTATCAAATGGTTACATCCGAGAAAACAAACGTGAAGTAATTCGGTCGAGAAAGTTTCATCAATATTTTTGCTATCTTACTACAGGAGCATTATGCACCCTCCCACAATCTTTTCATTTCAGATTGAGCGATTTGGGCCTCAGAGCCATCCAATATAGCTAGTGGGGGTTGCGACAACGGCCGTCATCACCAGAGGGGTGACTACGCCATAGCTGACCGTTTTATTTGCTCTCGGAGACTCAAAGCGAGCTAGGATCACAGAACTTTAAAATCCATTTGTCAATTTGATTCTTGTTAGAATTCGAAATTGTTATTTTTGTTTTGAAGTCAACACTATGGGACACCACTGTCAAAATGGATAAGAGAAACAAGGGAACGCAATCATTATAATACTGTTAACATCATTCTACTCGTACACTATAGAATTTCAATATATGTACAGTGTACTATTTGATATGCTCATACAGAAATCTTAATACTTTAAAATGTTTTACATATCTTGTTAAAATATCATTAGATCATCATGCAAAGCCGCCCCGACCTATCTAAGCGCGTATGGCGTCGGCGTCGGTGGCGTCACTGGCGGCGGTTTCACACAACCCTCTCCCTATGCATACTCTTCATATAATGGAGGATTAACACAAAGTTTTCCAAGTACACAACAGGTAAATTCTTTTAATTGTGTACACTAATTATAATCCTTAGATGTATATTGTTTTATTCAATATAAAGATATGTTATTAAAGATTACAAAAAAGTACTCGCTAGCTACTGTAATAAATAGTTTTTTACTAAGTTACCGATTACTATAACCAATGAGATAAATCTTATTAAGATAATATTAATAAATATAAGTGACCCAATTTATTTCGGCTTTCTAGTAGGCAACTGATGCTAGTGAAAGACCACAATTTGCAGTGGTTAGTTTTGTAAATGTCTTAAGATATTCACCTATTTATTGTAGAAATTGTAAAAAAAATATTATAAAATTGAAAAAAACCATACTCCATACTTTAGTTTTTGTTGAATTCCGAATACTTATCACGTTATTTTTCATATTCAATGAACTATTTAGGAAATTAAACAAGCGCCATCTATTCCAACATTGCCACTGTCGAATTGATAATTTATCTCGGAAAATTGGCAAAATATTCTTCAATTACTTACAATGGGACTATTTAAAATCTATCTATTAGTGTGGTTTGAGACCTTCAACACAAAATTATATAAGTAATTGGACAAATTTTGATTCATGATTTTATGAAAGTCGTGAAATAACGAAAACGCCAAAATTCCGTAATACCTTTTGTAAAATTATTGTAGCGGTCACAAAATTAATGTTCCGTACTACAATTTAAATGATGACAAATTAAAAAAATATATTTGATGTCGATAAACGTAACATACAAATATTATATTTAATGGCCTTGAGCCGAGCTATTTCTTGGTTCTGCAGCATATGCAGTCAAAAGAATTCGACGACTTACTGACGAAAGCACCGCGAGACTAGTTTATTTCAGTTTTTTCATAGTATTATGACTGTGGAATTTCGTTATGGGGTCACGCAGCCGATATTAACACAATTTTCGTGCGGCAGAAGCGAGCTATTCATGCTGTTTATTATCTGAGACTAATGACATCTCTCAAAGAAAAATTTAAGAAAATTTATATCCTAACCTTAGCATCACAATACATATACGAAAACCTATGTCAAGAGAAATATAGAATCGTTTCAAAAAAGGAGCGACATCCATAACATTAATACTAGACATAAGAACGCTCTTGCTGCTCATAAGACCCGTCTAAGTAAAGTTAATAAATCATTTAAGGGGATGTGTGTGCGTTTTTATAATAAGATCCCAGCTGAAATTCAAAATTTGCCATTTGCGGAGTTTAAACGTTTCATTAAAAGAAAATTATATAGCAAGGGCTATTATACCGTGTTGGAATATCTTAATGAAAAAAGGCCCTGGGATTGAGCTGCTCGCCTATCACGTTATTTCATAATATTTTTAAACGTTGACTAAACTATTAATTAGTAAATCTTTTGTATTGATGAGTAAAAAGAGCAAGCATTGAGTTTCTTGCCCATTCTTCTCTCGGTGAATCAGCATTTGGAATGGGCGGTAATGTCGAAACGAATTTATTAATGACGTATTTCAAGTGTAATTTCATTACCTATGAAATACAGATATTTTCGATCGATTGACAAGTTTCATATTCCTTTTATTACATCGAATAAAAGAAACAAAGGTTTAAAATTAATGTTCATTAATTAAGTTTTAGAATATTTTCTTGTTGATCATGTTTACATTTTTTTTTTGTTAAATTTATATAATTTAATTGTAATTCCCATTCGCATATCTATCAAAGCCTTCTTTATTTCGTTTATTTTTTACCGTTACAGTTACGCACAGAGCGAATATAGGCATTTGGGCTTTCACTTTATCGTTCATGTCTAGTTTATTTTCAAATTTTACAAAACTAGACACGTGCATCTCACACAAAATTGACATATAAGAGGGAAATATTTTGTGTATCTGGCTCTAAATTATATTTTTAATAAATATCTATTTATTCAATATGACCTAGTCACATTCTAGGTCACATTTCATAATTTTGGTTATTTTTTTTTATTTGGTAGTCAAACGTTAATAAAAAAAAAGAAAAGTCCCAATATTTTTATTAATATGCCTCTTTCAAATAGCATATCGTTCTGTACCAGGAATACAGCAGTTATGCAGCAGGCTATGCAGATCACAACGTGGCACAATACAGTGGTTATTATGCCACACCAAGCTACTCACCTTATGTTAGCTCGCCTAGTAGCAGCGGTAGTGCGGGACATACCTCTTACCACTTGGGAGGAGCTTTATCTGGTTAGTGTTAGTGTCTATTAATATCAGATTTATTTTTAATAAAAATAAAAGCCGTGTGCCATATTATATCTCGCAATTTTAGTGCACGTTAAAAATAGGCACAATAGTGTTGTTAAATAACGGCCTATGTATTGTATTGAATGGATGAAGAATAGCTATTAATAGTATAATAACAAATGACAATTGGGAGACTTAGATATAAATGTGTACTTGTAGCTCGTATCATTACAGAGAAATGACTTCGTGGTGCTTAATTCATGCTTTTTTTTTTTTGGCCACGTAAGTGTGTCATTATTATAAATTTATTAAATACTTAAATTTTTGAGTTTGATAATAAGTAGTGAAAGATGAAAGAATAGTTCTTAATCTTTTTTAGGCCAGCAGGTAGTATTTGTAAGTAGTTATTATTGAATTCAGAACGCTCCTATATTTTATCTGTCAATCACATGTTTCACAGTACGTTCAGTGACGTTATGGTTGACATTAGTAGTTGACTAGTTTTGTTTTGCGTTTTAATATAAAACATTAGATTAATTGAAAAACAGTGTTAAAACAGCAAATGTGATTTTTATATCTAGACATTAGACATAGAGACAGAACTGTTTTAAAGAAAATGAATCACTATATTCGATCAAAACTCCTAAATTTAATATTGTAATTAGAAGTTAAGGTTTTAGTTTAGATAGTAAATATGAACATGGATAAAAGGAAATTAAAAGATTACGAGACTTTGTCAATAGACGAGAATACGAAACGTAAAAAAGTAACAGTTAAAGATACTGACCATAATTATGACAGTTACGACGATATTTACTCAGACGGTTGGTCAGATACGGACAGTGAAAAAGATGGTACTTAATATAATTCGATTATTAGATTTGCTTTTTCTTTTCTCGTGCATGTATTTATTCGTGAGTTGTAAACCTTTATCTGTAAAAGTTTTATCTATGAAATAGAATAACTTAGTTTCTTACAATTCTCTTCCAGATTCTTCAACGATAATGCCTTCACTAAGTGATACAAGTCCATTATCGCCTATTAAAAATGAAGTGCATGCTGCAAGCAGAAGATGTAGAGAAAATTCTGGGTAAGTAATATGTTTGTTTCAACGAGGATTAGATTTTAAACAACATTTCGGTATATATAAGTTTCAGACAGTGTAGTATACAATTTCTGTCTATCTTTTTTTGATACATTTCCATAATTGATGAATTTTTGTATTTGATGCATAAAAAAACCCAAAATTTTTATATTAAGATTTGTCTTAAATTAAATCTGTTAATAAATAACTTTGTTAATATGAAAATATATGTACATTACATTTATTCTATATACTTTATAATGGACATGAATATAATTAGTTTAAATTTTTCCAGTGACAATTCAAGGTCGAGGGGTCGAGGCAGGAGAACTACTGCATCATCTCCAGCCCAACACATTCCTGAACCAGCAACAGAACGTGTATTTATTTGGGACCTAGATGAGACAATCATTGTCTTCCATTCTTTGCTCACAGGGACCTATGCTACTAAGTACAACAAGGTTACTGCTTATATGCCTACTGAATAAATAAACATTAATAAAGATTGAACCATCTATGACTTAAAAAGTATTGTTTTGCAATTAATATTATGATTGTTCATCACCATAGCTGAATAAGAATTTAAAACCGTGAAAGCTTGAGTTGATGATTTTACAAATGTTGTATAAATATATGGCTTCTCAATTTTATTTATAAATACAAAACCATTAAATATTTTACTTTGATGACATTGTCAATTCAAGCTTTCCTTGCTTGGAACTTCATAGTTGTTCGTGTCATTATTTAATTGCACTTGCAATAGACTGATTCCTTATTTGAGTTCATAAAAAAAAAATTGTAATATTTAAGGTATTGCACATTCTCAGTGAATATTAAAAATAATTATATACTTATAATTAAATGAGTAGGTATAATACAATAAAAAAATATACTGACTATTTATATTATCTTTCTTTTTAACAGTTTTGCAATAGTAGTACATATAATAACTAATTATTACAGATACTTGTTATGATAAGAACAATTATTCCAGACATAAATTTTGAAAAAAGTGCAATTCACCTATCCTTGTCAGCCAAAATTTTATATGCAAATTATATTTCATTATATTTCTGAACACCACTTCTGAAAATTGTTCAGGGTCCTAATTATAGTCATTTATATTAAAACTTTTTAGTCCAAATTCCAGAAATTATCTCATTTCTTTCAAAAATATTTAGAATTTAGCTGATAAGTAGGAATAAGCAGATTGCGTGTGTACATAGCTGTTTGGAGTGTTGGCATTGGTAAGTGCTTTGAACTAATTCTTAGTTGATTTCTTTTACAGGATACACAGCAAATAGTTCAATTAGGGTTTAGGATGGAAGAATTAATATACAGTTTGGCTGATACTCATTTATTTTTCAACGATGTTGAGGTACATGTGTTTTATTGTATATGTTTTGTCTTTCAAAAGAGCAACAATCACTCTTCAGTTTGCATTCTTTGTTGTAGGATTGTGACCAGGAACACATAGATGCAATGGCTGCCGATGACAATGGACAGGACTTGACCAACTACAACTTCTCCACAGATGGCTTTCAGGGGGGAGCGCCTCCTGGGCCAGGTCTCTGTGCTCAGGGAGTGCGAGGGGGTGTAGACTGGATGAGGAAACTTGCATTTAGATATAGACGGATTAAAGAAACTTATAACAATTATAGAAATAGGTTAGTATACCATAAGATATTTTCAATAGTTATAGCATTAATTAAAGGAATTAATGAAAAATTGTAAGAAGGTAATTGCTTATGGTGAGTTGCATCAAAGGTCAATTGCAAATTTAAACACAAAATTTGACAAATAATGTATGATTAAGATTGGAGATATACTTATATAAGTTTTAAACTTATCATTTTTGCTGTCTCAATCAAACCATTTTTAATACTGAACTAGGATACCTATACATTTTCATTCTTTATTTCATGTCAATGCATAATGAAAATATATTCAAACATATTCAAATCACACCATTGAATTATCTAAATCTCAGCAAGGTCAAGATCTCTCAAACACGAGAAAAACATTACTTCTACTGTAGTCTGTACAAATTGTATCAAGAAAATACAACCACTTTACAGTGTGGGTGGTCTATTGGGCCCCGCGAAGCGTGAACAATGGCTGCAGTTACGTGCTGACATGGAACATGCCACCGATAACTGGCTGACTCTCGCCTGCAAATGTCTCAATATGATTAACTCTAGGTCAGTGTCTAACCTTTGTTAATTTTTTTTTTTGATCACATCAGTAAATGTAATTTTATTCATGTGTACAAAAGTAGATGTTAGTTCAATAAAACTTCACTACATCAATATTAAATAAGAACATGATTTCAACATCAAAGCAGTTGATTTTATTACATGTATGTAGAGTAAAATAATTAACTAATGGTTATTTCATTTCCAATAAAATAAGTTTTAAAGTATTAGTTGTTTTAATAATTATGATATGATTATTAAATTAATGTGAAACCTGTATATACTAAATTATTGATAAAATTAAATTCATACTTGTACAACTCATATGTATTAGGCCAGTGTCTACTTATTTAATTCATGTTAATGACTGTATGTTTTCGTAGAATTGAAATGTGTTAAATAATATTGATAAATGTCACCGATATAAAACGAGAAATGTATAAAGATCATACCATGTGCATCTCTGTCTACCCTTATGGGAAATATAAAATATATAATATGAATTTAAAAAAAGGTAATATTTACAATGATCAGAAAACAACTTCTAGAGTTCTTATTAGACTTATAGAAAATGATATTTCATTCATAACGTAAAGTGCACATTAATAAAATTTATTGTAGAAGTTGAGTCTTACATAATTGACTTAAGGTTCTACTCTTTCTATACTAAATGTATAAACATGATTTTATATTATGATAAATACAGCCTTAATGTATCTCAGATATTAAGTATTAAACATCGAAATCCGTGAGACATTGATGTCTTACCTAGTTTCACTAACATTATGCAAAGGCTTTCATCACAAAATTGTGTAAAAAATGGGACTTTAATAAATCAACTCCTAACTATTATATACATATATATCCTATTTTGCAAAGTAGATAGAGGCTTCCTATTTTTGGCAATAGATTATGCATGTAAATAAATCTCCATACATTGAATCCTTAAACACTTTTTTCTTTTTTGATAATTAAAATTAGATGCTTGAATATACTATATATATATATATATATATATATATATATATATATATATATATATATAATAATTTGGTCTAGTATATCTCTTACCCTAGTTACCAAGACAAATATACAATTCCTTTGTCAATCAATTTTCATCATTATTCCCATATTACCAAACTATCTTGATATTTTAAATATATTCCACATACATTATATTAGAGATTGCAACTCTATTACATTGATTCTGCCTTAATGTTATTACTGTATTTTCAACTTTAATTACCAACTACTCAAGTATAGAAATTAAATATTCGTTAGGGATAGCTAATACCCTTACTGTGTAATATTTTTATTATTATATTCATAGCGGCACCCATTTTTATAACTAAGCTTCTATCATAATATTGCCTTCAATCATATTATCACTCTTTGAAACATCGAAACCTTGGTTATACCTACATTCATTTTTATATATTTTTTCTTTTGATGATTGTTTCATGATGACAAAGTAATAATTGACCTCATCAATTAATAATTTGGTGTTTAAATCGAAATAAAGTATGCACTATGATTCAATTTATTTTGTCGATATGTGCTTCTTAAACATTATTTGAAGATTTTGATTAAATAGAAGGCCACTGTGCATCATTGTGCATGGAATATGCATAAAAGGGATAAATTAATATATATAATATATTAATACATCTTGTCAATTCTTCTATAGTTTTTAAAGTAAAATGTGTCATTTAAATATTTATAGTCTTATGACTCTTATGTGGTCATAGACACCAAAGACACAGTTCTGAATATTTTTATTAATACCAATGTACACCAATCTTTATTTTATTAGTAGGTACTGCACTTTAACCATACCTATTATTTTTCTGGAAGTAGTTTAACTATTCAGATACATAAACAACACATAGTTGTTCTTCTAGAATTATAATTGAAATACCAACATTATTCTAGGGAGAATTGTGTCAATGTGCTGGTGACAACTACGCAATTGGTGCCGGCGCTGGCTAAAGTGTTGCTGTTTGGGCTGGCTGGAGTTTTCCCGATCGAAAACATTTACTCTGCCACTAAGACAGGTATGGCTGCAACTTCACTAATATAAAACATTGCATTGCATATTTTTTTATAAAGGAAATATCATTACCATTATTTATAATTTAAATATTTACTCAGAATATTGATTATACATTAATTAACTTTTTACCTGTGTCTTCTGTCTGCAAGTAGAATAAATTTCTACAATTTGATTATTTTTTCGAGTATAGCCTTAAATCTGTTTCTAATCCTACTTTGATATATTTTCCGTATAAAATTAAAACAATATTTAA
>BGZK01003355.1:0-26715 GCA_005406025.1 Eumeta japonica
ATTTATTCTTGATTAAAAAAAAACAAATTTGAAACTACAAAATAAGCCTGGCATTTCATAATTCGAAACGTAAAAAATTTAAATCATTAAATCTCATTGCGATATATGGCTGACAAAATCCTACTGACAGCTATCACTAAGTTGTGGTAATTGCCTTAGGCAGATTATTGTTATAAATAAATAAATTTTTGAAATGTGATCTCAAATATACAGTCGTAAATTTCGGTTACATTTAGTTACACGAAAGTGCATGCAAATTGAACAGAATAAAAATGGTTTTATACCTACAACACTGTTTCTTGATAATTGATCAAATTTTGTTTGTGCATTTGAAACATTATAAATATTTTAGTTTTAAAATATTTCCTCTAATCAGTTTTAAACAATTAAATGCTTTTCGCAAAAATCATTTGTATCTCAAAAGCCAAACTGGGTTAGATGTCAAAAATGTCAGACATACAATAATAATCTTTCACATTTCATGCTCTTTGAGTACGTAGAGTACAAAAACCATTTGACTAAATTCAATTCAAACGCTACATATTTAAAGAACATATCATTTGAAAAGATGTAAAATTAATTTTTTATGATAATTTTGATTTGTTTGCAACTCGTAGGCATATTAAACACAGAAATTGTTAATTATGATAAGACAAAAATTAAAATAAAAAAGTTAATAAGTTTATGACATGATTCAAATATGTCTTGAATAAATGAATAAAATGAAGTTTGATTTGCAGGAATATGTTGCATTGAAATATATCCAAAAGCATTTGCATTTCTGACAGTTGAGCAGCAACAAATTAGTAAAATTCTTAAATAAGAAAAAAAAAAACATAACAATTTTTAATTATGCAAGTAAAAATTTGAGAGAAACCAGAAACTGTTCTAAAATAATTATCAGTTAGTGCAGCGCAAAATACATAATAAAAAATGTAACTGCTCAAAGTGTGTAAAATTTAGTCTCATCTTGTATCGGATGATGGCTGCAAAGCCTGTTTGTTACAAATATTTAATTTCGGTGAATGTTACAACCTTTGAATAGTTATGGAATAAATAAAAGAAAATGAAATTCAGAAGTGAAAGTTCTGCAGGCTTATTCTGTAAATCCTAAAAGCTCCATCGTTAATAATCCTATAAATTCTGTTTAGCTTCCTTCAGCGATACATAATTCTGTAACTTAAGCTTCTTTATTTGGCAATATCTTGAAATTGAATTTGTCGTAATTTTGGCTTTTATTTCATTGCTAAAATTTTTAATTTTATATTTTCTAATGCCGAAAATTCACCAAAATAGCTAAATTATTAGCACTTTTAGCAATGAAATTAAAAGCTAAAATTGCAACGAGTTCAATTTCAAGATATTGCCAAATTAAGAAACTCAAGCTACAGAAATGTATTCATCGCTAAAAGTCGCCAAACATAATTTGTAGATTTTTAGCGATGGAGAACCTGCTAGCGATTTACAGAATAGGAACCTGGTGTCATCAATTATTTGTATTTGAATTATTTATTTTTTTTTTACTAAAATTATCTGTTATGAGTTGAGTTTATTTTTTGAATGTCTGGAAATCTTTTTTTAGATGCGAAAAAGCTAAATCAATAAGTTCGGTGTTTTTCATACTTTTTTTCTTTCGATTAAAAAGGACTAATTATAACGAATAATAAATAATATGATAAGAAAAGTAAATTTGACGACTTATTAGCTGGAGTACAACCCGGCTATTTCATCTGCTATGATGCTCATCATCAGCCTTTTGCTTCGAACTCTGGCTTCACCTAAAGAAGCCTTTATTATTTTCTTCTTGTAGGGTTGATAGCAGGCTATCCATAATCGTTCCTTAAATATAATAAGATTTGGAAGGAAAATTATTGCTATTTTTTTTATATTATTAAACAAACCATTAAAATGGTGTATTAATAGAAACTTTAACTCATAGAAAAGATATTTATTTTTCAATTTGTGCAAATAAAAAGTGGGTGTAATTTACATTTTTCTTACATTATTTACTCTTAATTTCTTTCGGGTCAACAAGACAAATAAAAAGTGTTTCCAATCAATTTTAATTTAAACGGAATTTTATTTAGTCGTTTATTAAAGCTTGTCATACAGTTCTTTTTTATACTTCAGTACAATAAATATGATCAGCAACTGAATAAAATTATTCAGAAAATATTTGCCCTGAATTTTTTTTACAGTCAATTAAAGTGAAAAAGCAAAAACGAATTTGATTTATTTTAATAGATACAAAGAGAAAATAATGACTGACTTGTGATAAAAACTGTATTAAATATACAACCGTCATTTAAATGATATAAATACACTGAGTGTCCAAACCTAAACTGTACTGGGGAGTAGAGCTTTTGAATTTAAGCCACGTTGTGAATTTGATTGGACCACATTAGAGATGTGCTATATATTTTATTTCCGTTAGATCCAACACATGAAAAATGAGCGATAAAAGATTTTTAATAATTTTTTATTGTTACTGCTTGCCAGTAGAATAATATTAATATTCGTTTGCTTACTATTTATTGACCTTAAGACAAGTGTTATTTTCTATTTGCATTAAGATATAAAATAGAAAAACGTGAATTACTGTAACAAAAAACTGCATGAAAGATGACTTTATGTTACTATTCTGCGACTTTTCTAAGTTAAAAATATATGAAATGTTTCTTAGAATGCAACTTATAATATAAATTTTACTTTGTTAAAGTAATATTAATTTTGATTTCAAAATGGGATGATATTACAGGATCCTATCAGCAGGATTTGTCGACAAATATACTTTCTTTCCTCAAGAATTGTAACAATTTTAATTGAAAGTTCTGTTTAATTCAATTATTTAAGATAAACCAGCAAATATTATACAAATTTTTCGTTTTGGTTCGATCGCAGTAATTCTATTTGGAACCTTATAGCAGTTCAAACTATATTTTCTCTCTGCATTCAAATTAGTTTTTTGTTCAAAGTTAACACTGTTAAACATTTTTGCAACTTAAACTTGCTTCTTTACAACACTGTGTACAGTCTCAATGTCAGTGGAAAGGTCAAGCACTTTTTATTAACAAATTCAAACAGAATTGTATTTTGTTAATAAATTAACACTTTGAGAGCCCAATCGATTTTGAAAACAACAAATTGATCTAATAAAATTTCAATTTAAAACGCAAGGTAGTCGTATCTATTTGGCAAGTAGTAGGAAAATTGCTGATCACATAAAAGGCGAAATCTGTTTGCTCTAATTAAAAGGGGCATAAACTAAACCACACAATTATAATTTTCAATACAATAAACAAAATATTTTTCTATCATATTGACGAACAATTTTCTTGTATTATTTCTTCATAATAATATGAAAGAAAAGAAATGAAAAAAAAAAAATACCAACATTGAAAGATGAAAGGTTTAATTTCCCAATCACTTAACTTTTCCACTTTAGTTGGTTGATAACAAAAAAGAGGAGAACCGACAGAGCAAATTGAAGAATAATGTGCCCCCGATCCAGAACTGGGTGCAGCCGACAGACAAAAACTCACGACTTTATGTATCAGCTTTGTTTTATTATTTTCAACTATTCGGTTTAGTTCACAAATTAACATTTGGCCGTTGACTTTGCAAAGAAAGTAAAATAAAATCAAGAAAAACGTTATCGTTGGCAATTATTTTGTTAGCAACAAATGCTCATTCATAATCATAATAAATAGTGAACTGAACAGCAACAACATCAACAGCAATTTAAACAAACAAGGCAACAATCCGACTCATCGATGAGCCAACGAAACCACCGCCCAAACATCAATAAGCAACCAGTCATTTTGTTATTGATCGAAAGCTCCATGGAGCAAACGGTTACAAAACCATCTGACAGCCATTTAATTGAAGTTGGAGTCAGTAGCAGAAAAGTCAAACCATTCAGGCATTACAACTTGTAACATATACACATACGTATATGTAAGAAATTGCGACGCTCATGGTATCGCCACAAATGAAATAAACTGATTCTCAATCAGAATGTGACAGATCGTGAAGACGGAATATGGCATATTAATTATAATCAGTAGCAACAAAGAAAAGCATAGAAATTAAACAAACAATTATAGAGATTATAAATAAGTAAGAGTTTGAACATGTATTTGCTTGCACATTCTACGCTTCTGGTCTGCAGAAGAAAAGTCAAACAGACAGATAGATGGTTACCGTATTACAGTTCAGCGAAACTCAATTCTATTTTGCTTCATTCAATTCATTTGTTCACTTATTGCTTAAGTCTTATTGCATTCCTTTCGACAATAAATAAAAAAAAAACATTTTGCAGCTAGTGATGCTGAGGCTTGAGGTTGTGTAAAGGCCTGGCGGCTTTGTGATGTTATAACATCGACACACTTTTGAGTTTTAGCTAAATGTAAAATGTTTTCACTGATTTTTAGCTTCAACCGCTCGCCTCTACCGCAAAATAAGTTAAAAGTTAAGTTTTCTCTTGCTTAGCCAAGTTAGCTAAACACTGTTAATCTTTGTTTTAGCTTTTGTTTTTATAATTTGCATGGGAAGACACAGAGAAAATGCCAGATGTGAACTCAATACAGCAAAAGTTCAAAACAGGTCTAACAAGCGGTGAAATGACGATAATACGAAATAGAAAGCAATTACAATGTCAAAGTAATTCTCTTTACTTTAAAAACGTTATGTGGAGAAACATGTGGCCAAAATATGCCTCTACAATTTGTGAAATAAAATTATATTCACTTCGATACTGCAATTGAAACAATGCAAAAGCGATGCAGCGAAGATGCTATTAGTGGTGAAGGGTGTAAAAAGGCTTCTTGTCATTGCATTAGAAAGCAAACTGTAGCCTGTTTGTTACAGTTTACGAGTAGGGACACTTTTCACTGCCCTAAAATTTGTCTGATTTCTTCAGCTTCATGTATTTTCAAGTAAACAAATTAAAAAGTTCAATCATATTTTTCGGCTTTGTATAAACAACTAATGAACCAACCATCGACAACATATCTCCTCGCACAATTTGCGTCATCATCTGCATTGGAGGTTTTATAACAAACACCTCAAATTTTGTTCATTCGTAGTGAGAGCAAAAATTTTCAAAATTGCATTGTAGAGGGCAAACTTAGTTGAATCAATTTCGTTCGTTTGTGCCTGCAAGATTTTATCGGTTTTTCTTTCTTGGACAGCCAGCACTTGGTTTGTTTGTTATTGTTGCCGTTGTTACAAAAGTTCAGAAGGCTTTCGCTCGTTAACGATTGTGAGTTTCGGCATTTTCTCAACTTGACACAAAACCTAACCTATTTTGAAGTTTGTTTAATGGCGAATGCTTTGCTTATTTAAATTACGATTTAAATTTATATGCAAATTTCATGAGTTTGGACGAAAGTTAGGCACATTTGCTAAAAGTCAAATTAACTCAAGTTGCTTTAATTTATCAAAATCGACTTGAAGATGCAACAACCAACGCTATTTTTCTGCAGAATACTATTCTACTTTTTTTTTTTTTTTTTTGTCTCCTCTCCATCATAAAACATGAAATATTAATCTTTTAATATTTATAAGCAAAATATCAAATGAAATTAAAAGCATCAATGCAAAACAGTGCATGCTTAGATGAAGCCGGAGCGCGAAGCAAAAGGGTGCTTGATAATTATCTAGCAGGTATGAGACTACCAGGTTGTATGTACCCCAGCTACCAGCTAATAAGTCTTAAAATTTACTTTTCTTGCCTTCTTTAACGGTTGTTAAGCAGTACGATTAATCACACAAAAAATCCTTCTTAATTGAAAGTAAAAAACCTTAAACAACCGAATCAGCTCGTTCATATTCAAATAATGATAAATTATAAAAATAGTTCCGAAAAATAACGATAAATTGAAAATGTTTGACTAAAAATACATTTCAAGTTTATTAAAATTATTGCGAACATGCCTGTGTCTGTGGGCCTGACACAAAGTGAGGACGAAAATAAAAAAGTAAAATAATTGCAAGTGCCTAATAAAAGGCTAAGAAGAACGATTAAGTGTGCACAACGCCACTTCAAAGTGCTTTTGGCACTAGTCCGAGTTGAAGACCAGGGTGCTGCTGATTATCGTGACGGATACGTTGCACCCAGCCAAATAGAATAAGCCTTTGAATTATATACATATTTGTATATAAACAAAATAAATTACTTTATGAGAATATTCATGCCTTATCTATAACTAATTATGTACATACATACATATGTATGTAACGTCTTCCTTTTGTCTTGCCATAAACTAATTCCTGCTTTGCGACTTTGTAGATACATATATACATACATACTTACGTATATACACGTATGATTTGAACAAATAAATTTAGAATGATTAAAAAGCAAAAAAAAAAATAAATATGTATACAATTTTAATTATTCTTGGTATAAACGTCAATGTTTTTCTTTGCTTTTTATACCCAGGTGGATTAAAGTTTTGCGGGTGTAAATTTTTCATAGCAGCAACAAGGCAAGTATGACTCAAATCAAGACAACGCCAGACAAAACAAAAGAGACAAAATCCTCATATCTATCACTGTTCGGACTTACTTTGTAGATATCTACAGTTTAAAAATATATATATATATTTTAGCTCAAATTTGTAAGCATCTGTTGACGTCGAAATAAATTTCGTGCGTCGCAGGCGGACTGAATGTGTAACATTTGAATTAAAGCCATTAACTCATATACTGGAGATTGGTTTGATTGCCTTAAACTCATTTAATGATTTTTATTTAACTTTATTTTACTTGGTTAATTGAAAAATTGTTGCACCAAAGCATTTAATAATTTAAATTAGATGGAGCGAGCACCGAAAAGCAGAGATTTTAGCAGCAAATTGTCACAATAATTTTGAAAGTGAAACCAATAACTTAATACATAATACGAAACATTCAGTCATGTATGTACATGTTTCCATAAATATTTTTTTTTATTGTGTTGACGACTGGCGTTTTGGTTCATAATTAAATGATAAAAATCATAAAAAAAGAGTTATGCTTTTTATGACTGCTGCTTACAAATCAATGTAAAAATTTATTTAGTTTTTTTTTTGTTTCATTGGTTTTCATTACATGTAACATGATTTTAAAACATAAATCAGTAGTAATTGTTTAGTTTATGTTTTATTGTGGCTGCTGTTACAGCACAAAAGTTGCTATTATTAAAATATTTGGTTGAAACATCACGTTTAAGCAATTAAAGTTATCAACTAAAGCTAACGCTTTTGAAATTATATATATTTTTTATCATAAATTTTTATTGGGAAACAATATTGCTTGAAAATTTTACAAATGACATGAAAATGACATTTTTTTTTAGTTAAGTTTGCACTGTGCAGAGCAGCCATGCTTTCTAAAGGATGATAATATTACAAATACAAACACTTTGGACTTTTGTCCTTCTTAGTTTATTGCCAATGTGAAATCAACAACATATGTATATGTTTTTTAATATATCCGCCAATTCAACAAAGAATTTCTTTTGAAATGTTTTTGACCTTAAGAAAATTACTGCTATTATGACAAAATATGATACACTCTTCAAGAGAGCTTTAATGTATGTATGTATGTATATAAAACGAAATTGTCCTATGTTCGTGATTTTATAACTCGAGAACAACTCAACCGATTTTCAAACGAGTGCGTGCCTTGGAAAGGTCTGCTTTCGCTGATAGTTTTTATATAAAAAAAAAGTCGAACAATTTTTTCAAACATTCGTTGTAGGCGCACTTTTATGATGATATTTTTTCCTTATATAAAATGTATTTTGTTTTCTTATGAAAATTACATTTTGCCGGCATAAGACTCTGCTTGCTCATTTGAATTACTTAAACGTAAACGTATGTTATTGTATTGCCCAGTATAAATGCCGGTATTGTGTCCAGCTTCGCGGAAAATTTTGGACTGCATTCGTTTTTTCATTCGAAAAGTTTGACGTGTATCCAGTGTTGTCTATCCCGTGGATTTTGAATAATTTGACAATTTTTATTTACTTTTGCTTGCTTTATTTTACAGCTTTCATATTATGTTGCCAGATACATTTCATATGTTTTTCCACGAAAAAACACTGTAACGCTAAAGCAACATTTTTAATTCCACGCGAATGCTAAAAACAATACCGACCTTAAAGTTCAGCTCAACATGTTTCGTTGTTGAGTATGTGTACGAAATTTGCATCAAAATAGGAAATAGCAAAATTGAACGATTTTAAACGTTAAACTAATAACAACTCAAAAGTACTTGATATCAGCGTTTTATTGTTTTATGAAAAAAATTTGCTAACAAATAAAATTTTGCATTTTGTGTTTTGTTACTGGGCTTGTTAAATGTGAAGTACAGCTTTGTTGTAAAATGTAATTCAACGAAGAGTTTTAAATAAAATCATTTCATGCATGCATGATTGGTTTGTTCGCTTTTGTTAACTATATGCACCAGGTGTTTTATTCAGTTTTATTTACAAGTCATTGTTGAGTTGTAACAACTCGTTTAGTCGATGATTCGCCAGAAGTGTGCATGTGCTGCTGCATACGTTTGTACTATTTTCTTTTTTTATTTTTTTGATATCCTTAAATTTTGTGTTGCAAAAAAGAAAACTTTATGGACTTTGTAAGATGATGTAAAAACTGAATTAAAAAAATATCCAATAATGATTTATTCGCTCTTAAGCAATTTTATTTGAAATTTATTATTTTGGGTCAAAAACCCTTTAGTTGTTTTGCCTTTCTTTCAGCACGTCTATATGCCGCCGACATTTCGCTGATGCTACTCAGTTCGTCAGTAGACTCGAAAACCTTGTTGAAAAAATGTTCAAACATTTACTTCATATTCTATTACTTCAAATGAAATAACGAAAATTTTAAAAAACAATTAAACATATTTTCAAAGACAAAAACAACTTTTTCTGTATTGCTACTGTATTTACTTTTCTTAGCAACTTTCATACAACGAGCTGCCTACCATCGGTTGCTACGATTTGTATATTTGAAAGTATCAAAAAGTAAAAATTTTCAAATATCCAATTATTCAAAAATGATTTATTCGTTATTAAGCAATTTTATTTGAAATTTATTATTTTGGGAGCGAAAATAAAGAAATAAATAGTGAGTTTTCTAACCTAAAATTCGTAATGCTATACATATACATAAGATGGTATGTATGTACCCTGAAAGTTGGAGTTTTTACTGCAAAAAATCGAAAATTTTTAAACAGAAAAGTGCGAACATGATTTGTATGGAAGTGTTTTATCTAATTTCACAACAAAAGAAGAACAATGACCAAATAAGCTGTTAAAAGCAGTATTTTGTAAACACACATTTTCATTGTAGGCATAAAATGCACAACTTCGATCTACTTAAGAGCAGTTATCAATTGTTTGAAATGCCGATGAAAGCTAAAAATTAGGAGCATAGAAAGGAATTTTGTTTACAAAAGTGGTTAAAAGCTCATAGAGAGGAAAACGCATTTATTAAAACTAGTAACTTCTGATTTAAAAGCAGCTTTAAGATACCAACTGCGTTATCGCTTCGGCCTGGGATACCATCAAATTATTTAAGGAACTAAAATGCGGAAGACAGGGAAAAACTTTGTGTGGGATCTTCAGAGAGCGGCAAAAGTTATTTCTAAGAAACTTTTAATAGGAACCTTTTAATAAGTGTACATATTTTTATAATAAATTGCTCACTGTGCACTGTTAGAATTTATTATTTAAATAAAAAATAAAATAATAAATAAATGAATAATAAAAAATTATTTCATGCTTTTCAATCTTGTTTGAAAAGAATCTGAAGAATAAGAAAAATTCCATCCTACAATCCATTTCCCTAAGCTTCATTCATAATAAGTGAATAATAAGCGTATGAGTTATAAAATTGTTCATGGAAATTTTAAATAATTCATTCTTCATACGTTTGATTTTACGTAACTGTTTTAAATTTGACAAAATTTGTTTTGCATACACAATCTAATCGGGATTCTTATGCATACTAATAATTAATTTTCTAAAATAATTATTTTCCTAAACAGGAATAAAAATGAAAGCATTATTAGTTTACAATTTTAATCGTAATTATTTTTTATTTTCTTTTGTTGTCATTTTTCATGATCTTTTTCATGGGCATTAATTATCTTTCAATTCAGATGATTGTTTCCGTTTTCGATTGCTTTCCAGCACTGCAAACGTAGGGGTTTCCTTTCTCCTATTGAGCTGCTTTTTAATTGAATTTGTAATTAATTTTAGCTAAAAAGTTAAAATAAGCTTAAGGCAACAATTACCGAGCCATGAAGAAAGTTTTGTTATTATTATTCATTATGCAGAATATCTATTAATAGTAGGGGGCAATGATACGCCATTTCACCGATATCCAAAAATAAATATCGCCGATACCGATACGCTTACTGAAATTGAGCTCAAGTAAAAATTAACCAAATTTAAGTAGAGTAATTCTTCTATTACACAAAGAACAGTGTCTATTAATGAGCCATTCATATCATCAAAATTTTCAATACATTTCAGTTTCTAAAACTCATACTACAGAATATCTGCCATATTTATTATCTTACAAACGATGACTCAAGATTTAAAATTAATATTAATAAGGCTTAAAGACAACAAATTGAATTTGAGATCATGTTAAAATTAAATTAAAATTATTAAAACAACATTGCAAATGATTATTATTGAAAATTGATATTAATAAGAGTTTTGTTTAAAAACCAAAGTGTTCATAAATTTTGCAGAGATAGACGATTTCTTAAATCCGTTTGAAACAGACCTGCAGTGGAAAAAGTCTCTCAGATGCAACAGAACTCATTTGAAAACTTAAGTATTTCTGCGCCATTTTCCTTAAATTTGGGTAGAATAAAAAAAAAGAAGAAATAATCTCATTATGTATTCTGCTTATTTTTTATTCTGATTTTAATATGTTATTTCTCATAGTTGTCATGCAAAAAGGAAAGAGTTGAAAATTGAATATTTTGTTCAAAAGGCGCTAAAGAAAGAAAAATATATAAGAAATGTCAATTAATTCCTTATTGATTACTATTAGTTTTTTCTGGATTAATTATCTTTATTTTACCTTTTTGTTTTGTCTCATTTATAATCCATTCTTAAATAAAAGTCTGACCAAATTTATAAAGCGATCTATATATTTCGAACCTTGCGGTTCATCTGATATGTTCGTATGTATAAGTACATATAATAAAAAAAAACGTTCGAAATATATTATAGATCTCTTTATAAATTTGGTCACACTTTTATTTAAGAATGGATTATAAATGAGGCAAAACAAAAAGGTAAAATGTCAATTAAATTATTACTTTGTTATTATTTTGAACTTTTTCTATAATTCCTATGTACTTAATTTTATTTTCCATCCGCTTCTATCTTCCATCTACTGTTATTATAATTGATATTAGATTAAAAAAAAATAAAAACTGCATTAGCTGGGGTACAGCAAGCCGTTTCATATCCGCCACGATATTTATTAAAAATAGAACGCAGAGAAAAGTTTTATATTTAAAAGGGCATTGATAAAACTGTTAAAATTAAAAACATTTAGTTCAGGTTAAAAATAAAAACTACGACATGGAACTATTTTCGGCCATAAATATCAATGTGTAGTAGTAGGTCAACGACCCCTGTCTTAAAGGTTTTGATACCGATATAACCGACACTTTTCAACACTTTTTTACCCAGCAAAAATAACTTGAAATGTTAATCAAGCTGAGTAGTAGGTTTACCATTCCTATTTGGTGATTTGATTCTATTATTCTGTCGTTTTGTTAACGAGACGGATGGCTGTGTATCTTTTTGAGCGCCTCGATGGCTGAGTGGGTAGAACACCTGACCAACAGTCACGAGGTCGCAGGTTCGATTCCAACTTTGAATGTTTCTAAAGACAAGCAAAAATTTTGTTGCTAAAAAGATAATACATCAATTTATTAAAGTTTATTTACGCATGAAAAGAAATCGGGTGCGTCATTCTGTTGAAACGGGCGTGGTGCTGATTTCACTTTTAAGTATAAATAATAAAAAAAAACAAGTTTTTAATTTTTATATTTTATCTCTGTCACTATTAGATAAATGCTTCAATGTTTGGTTGCAAGCATATGTGAATATGATGAACTGATAACGTTTCCAATATTTATTGAAATACATTCAAAGCAATATGCATAAATGAACTTTTTTTTCTTTTCTGAAAAAACTTGATCTATCCCATATGAAACTTGAAAAATCTTCTATTTTATATTAAATATATTCTCGTTTTGTTATTTAAATTTGGTTGTGATAGTACCTGCCAGTATAAAATGTCATTAACAAATACCAGAACGTGTTTGCCGACTTTGTATATAATTTTGTGGTGAGCCCTAAAGGCTTTACTAAAAAAAAAAAAAAACAAGTAGCATTTTTAGCCTTCAACTCAACTCAAACCGCATATTTTTAATTTAAGAGTGACTTTGCTAAAACTGAAAAATAAGTCATAGGCATTCCATTAGACACTGGCCATTAGAATTTTAAATTATTTAGAATTTTTTCTAAATTACTAAATCTACTGGTCGTTGTATCTACTTAAATATAGAATTAAAGCAAAAACATTTCAAGTAGAATTCGTATAATTATGTAAACAGTTCTTAGTTGGCTGGCTTAGTGAAATTAGTGAAATAAATCAGATAATGCATTCAAAACACTAAAGCCTGCTTCATACAACAAGTTACATACATAAACACAAGAAACTATCTAGGAAAAATATTTATTTCCATTCACTGTGCAAAAGCAAAATGTTGACCTTTAAACAGAACAACGAAAGTGAACAAGTCTAATTACATGTTTCACAGTGAATGAACAAATTTAAATAAAATGCACTCACCTTCTCTTTAAAGACAAACTGTTTTTGAAGTTAAATTGATTTTTCTATTAAAAGCTACTTCGTCTACATCGAACTCAATCACACGAACACTCTTAAGCTCCGATTATGCAAATTTATTCTTTGTCGTTGTGTTCTAGAGGGTATACAAAAGGATAACAAGCACTACTTTCTGTGTGTTGGTGTTGGTTTGTCCTTCTTCTGAACCAGTTGTTTGGTTTGATTGCTTCAAAGGTTTTAGCTGGTTGTCTGGATGAAGAGGGGATAGTTGAAGGCAGGTGGCAGATTGTTGTAGCTGTGTTTCCTTTATTCAACTTTTGTTCTGAGTGTCCTTAAACGAATGAGTGCACGAGCAACGAATACAAATGTCGGCTAAAGGATGTTGTTTTTGTATTCCGTTTTACCGGTTAAATTCTAATTATAAATGCGTTTCGTTGGTAGTGGCGTATTTTACAGGTCTTTATATTTGAAACGTTTCTGATACTTCAACGAGCGTCAAAAAGACAAAACAATTTTAAACAAAATGTAAAAAAAGTGTTAACGTTAACGTTGTTAGCGTTAGCGAAAAACGTAAATGACCGTGGGTGGTGGATGGTTTCTGCAAAAAAAGAAAAGAAATACAAAAATATTACAATTTGATTTCCATGACTTAACCTAAATGTATTTTATATCGTTTTTCATTTTAATTCGGAGTGAATTCTACCACTTGCTTTGGAATAAGAATAAAATAAAATATCTGTTAACCACTTGATCTAATTCGCTGGAGTTTAGCAAAATTCTTTAATCATGAATCTGATAGGGATATTGGAAAGACACAAACTTGAGCAAAATCAAACAAATTTTTTATTGCAGCAAGAAAATTCAGTACACTGTTTTCCAATGATTATTTTGTGCTAACAGTATAGTGCTGCGTCCGGCGTAGCTTTTAAATACATGTACATATGTGGCCCGAGGTCAAAAGGTTGAGTATCAGGGTTGCTGTCTCGTTGCTTCTTATAGAAATTGCAATTAATCGACATGTAGCACATACATACATACATATATATTTAATTTTGCAACAAGTATTGCCAGTGACCTAAATTTAATCGTATGAAGGCGCAGATTATTATTATTATTATTTATTATGGTTGCGCATACGCACAACTGATAATAATTAAACCAAAATTAAGATTCAAAATGCACGTAATTGCTGGCCAGCAATGTGTTATTTTACTGCTACTATTTTAAATGTGTAAATATGCACTATGTGCGCATGATCATATAAATATATTGTTAAAATTGCGTAGCCATTATAAGTCGGTCCCACTTATTTCTTAAATGCTAGCAAGCGTTTAATCGCATTTGACTCAAGTTTACCTACCGCCTGAGAATTAGTTTAAAGCACTTCAATTTAACACACAGTTAAATCAATCATATCTAAAATATTTTCTGTCAAATTATTTGTTTTGAAGTTTAAAGCAAGCAAAATATTTTCTCGGATTTGTCTCTGCCAGTATCTGGTATAAGAAAATTACACTCTATTCGCTTAGCTGTTTATTGTTAAAAGTCATCGGTTGAAAATATTTAAGCCCGCTGTTATTATTCACACCACTGTGGATCAGTTAAATAAACTTTTGAATGCCAAAATTCTTAAAACCGCTCTTTAATGGAAAATGTAGAAGAAAAAAAAACATGACAACAAATGCTTATTCTTTTTACTACTATTACTTTACATATATATGTACATATGCATACGTTGTATTTATGCAGCAAATGCGTCTAAACATATTACACTTGTGGTATTTATCATCTGAGACGGCTGGTTTGTATTTTATTTTATTAAGTACTTTAACCCCACAATAAACAAATGTTTCATATCAGTGGACAGGGCTGCTCCACTAGTAAAGTTACAAGAAAAAGAAAATTCGTAATTTTGTTTTGTATCAAATATGCTTTAGTTATAAGCAAAGACTTGCAACTTTGCAGAAACGGGGTGTAATCAATATATTTTGATGTGTTGTATATAATTTGATCCTGGTGTGAAACAAATACGAGGTTTAATTGCAAAACTTCCAAGCTTCGGATTGCATTTATTCTAAAACGTTAGACTTTTAAAAATGCAATCGATTTAAAACTAGCAAATAATAATACTGCAAATTTGATTAATATCAGTAATTTTGCCTTTGGCCCGTTTTTTAAGCAGGTATGGAATAACTCAAGTCAAGGTAATCATTATATTTGATATAGGCAAAAAATGTAAGCCCCTGATGAGAGCTTTTAACTGATAAATTTATAATTTCTATGAAATATGCCCATCAAATTCCATCCAGAGCTATTTCTAAGCTCTGTTCTTGTTTTATGCAGTTTGAAACTTCAATTTTAGAACAAAAACATTTTCATGTTGGATATGTTGCGACATCAAAATATGCCCATTTGGCATGAAAATTTAAACCAGAATAAACTTAAGCTTTACAATCAAATTCAAATGGAGTAACATTTGTAAAGGTTATGAAACCATTTAGTTGTAGTTTCTGGTCATTTACTGATATCTTTTTAAGAGTTAAAAATATCGATTGAGCAATAAAACTGCCGCCTGAACCCCTTCGGCTTTGTTTAACTGTTGTTTCGCCTTTATTTTACTTTCATATTCCAACATCTTTTTATGCGACCATGATTTGAAGTATTCAACTACTTTACACAACTGCTCACGGTCAGTATTGGCAGCCGCACGTAGAAAAATATTACGGAATATATATATAAAAAAAAAAATACATAGATAAATCGCACAAACACAAATGTACATTTTAGCTCGTATTAAGACAGCTATTTAGAATATAAATCTTAGATAAACATCAATCAGAATGCATTACAAATATTAGTTCCATATCAAACAAACAATTCATTCTTACACACCCATGTAAACACTTACACAAATTGAGTGTGCACTGAAAACATTATGCAGGTAAAATCAACATTAAATGATATATCAAAGAAATGAAAATTCACTCAAAAACCAGACAATTTAACTTTTGCTAATTAGGCGAAAAAATTACAATAACAAAATATATAAATAAATAAGAAAATTTTTACCATGATTTGCAAAATATCGTTGTGAAATATGAAAACTGATCTTGCGTGGGAAAATCAAAATTAAATTTAAATTATTACTTTTTTTACTGATCTACCGAGCTTAATAGATTTTCGATCTATATAACTTTACGGTTTATCTGCTGGCAGGAAGGTCTATTAAACAGGATTATGCAGGAGGGAGAGAGGGAATTTGTTGCGTTTCTTTTGTCTTTTGTGATAACTGAAATTAACAATTGAGTTTGAATTTCGACAAACAGAATGACCCACTCAGTATGCAATACTTATTTCGGGTTGTTTGATAAAAATTTTAAGAACTAAATAACTCATTTTGCTTTTCCATTTTTTTTTTTACATTTTTTCTTATATTTGCAACTTTTATAAGCAAAATACAAAATATATTTTAAACATACTTTGCATATACATACATATGTATGTACGTAATTAATACAGATTAAAAATATCTACACAGGTATTTATTATTTTTTGCAGTTCTTAAAACAAATACTCTTAGTAGCAAAATTATGGCAGAATTAGTTTGTTCGTAACTTTCTGTTATAAATCAGCTGTTTTGTTTATGTTCCATTTTAAATGCTAAGGATGATGTGTGTCGTTGTCATTGGGAAACTCGTGTTTATGCTTAGTTTACCTCATTTGGAAAAATATAATTAATTTTATTAAAAGTTCAAATGATTGATTTTATTCAGAGCGTGGTGTGCTTGTGGTGAATTACGTAACGTTAGATGATGAAAAGCTGATTATTCGAAAGTAGAACGAAATTAGTAAAAGAAAAGGTAATTAGAAGATATCTGACACAAAAAGAATGGCTAAAGGAGTATGTAAATTCCTATGAGATCTTAACCACACATTAATGCAAGTTCGACTTAGCCGATAACTTTTTAAAATTTTTTTTTTAAGTGTATGTGTGTAGACGATAGCTTCTGTTAAAGCACTAATGCTCAAACTACTTGTACTTGAATTGAAAGCTTGACTTACAAAGCTCAACAACAACACAAAAAAAAAAACAAATCATAAATTTGCCACACTTTGGATATGAGTTTAAATGCTTTAATACGGTATTGTGCCAGAATGTATGAAAAGCGGGTTACTTTTAAGCTCGAATGTTTTGATGCGTAAAGCGATTTGAACTTAACTCTTGGAAAAACAATGCTCGTTATATAATTTATTATATAATAAATATTATAACCTCGAGCCACACAGACAACTTAAGCGAAAAGTCGATATTAACCTAGACGACAAGCTGATGTCATCGTCAAAAGTAATTGCTTTAAATTGTACCGACTCTGTGGAACCGTGATATTTTGTTGTTGGACAAAGTTATGAGCGAATTCATTTATTAAGGAAAAGATTATTTGAAGTGAAGTTAAACGAAGTATTTTGGACGTATTTTGTCGCTTAGGCATGTAAAATGTTGGTGAAAAAATTAACTCATCTGTGTCCAACTTGCAATCATTTTCGTTTACACATTCCTCCCTCAATTTGCTTAAACTTACATAAAATATTTACGAATTATGTTTCAATTGTAGATATTTGTGAGCATTGCGGAATTGATAACTTTCTGCTTTCTAGTATCTCCATGAATTTGAAAGTAAAGAATATTAAAGTGAGTGAAGATCTGAGTAATTGTTGGTTTTGGTTGAAAATAACTTGAGCTGGTTTTGCGTATAAAATAGTCAGTTGGCGATAGCGAATAACTGGCTGCATAAGTCGGATATAGATGGAGTATTTTCGATGTGAAATTTTTTCAAAATAACAATGCTTCGCAACATATTCGTTTTTCACAAATAATTTAAACAGCAACTAGTTACCTTTTCTAAGGTGTGCCACTGCTAAAGTATTTTTGTACTTTCTTATCTGCTAAAGATATGTTACACAAAGAACGTTTTTGCGAAACTGTGTTGTCGTTCGTGGCATAATTTTTTTCTACTCAAGATCATTTCGTTAAGATACAAGTTGCAGGATTACTTTAACTCGTATCCACTACAGTTTCTTCTCATTTCTTTTGTTTCCAAACAGTGTTCTTCATACATTATCTTTTATTGTCAGTTGCAGCAGCCTTATCTTTGGCACTCAACCATTCTGGCAATAATTCATGCAGTCAGCCATGTAGATGATTGTTTAGGAGGTAAATAAAATATGAAAATTTAGAAGAAATTATTTAAACACAAAATCATTTTTTCAGATAAAATCCTACTTTAGCTAAAAACATTTCAAATAAAGAAATTAAACCTCTGATTGAATTAAAAAGAAAAATGCTGCAACATTTGAATGTTTGGCCAAATTTTTTTATTTGTTTTCAGTGGAAATGATTTAATTTTTAGGTCTTGATTTACAAGAGTGTAAAATGTACACAAAACATCAACATCTGCACACCGAAACCAACGTAAGCGCAGAATGTATATTTATATGACTAAAGTTTGCTCTAAATAAAATTATATTTGTCCCACATTCACTGTTTCTACTTTCAATTTGCCTCTGCATAACTTTAAGGCTCAAAAAGCAGAATTAATTGAAAATCACGTCTATTACCTTTCAATGGTCTTTTAAAATGCTTTGTAAGTCAATCATGTTAAATTTGACTTGAAATTTTTTCAGGAACAAACTTATTCGTGGGAAACAAAACAAAAGGCATAGAAAAGATGTTTTTTCTGTTAAAAGCAATTATGTTTTATGATTAATACAATTTTAATATAAGATAACAAAAAATTGTATAGGGTCGCATCAAATACGTACGTGACGCAAGAATAATGTGTAAAATTAATATCACGCTGAATTAGTGGTTCGTGTAAATGGGGTTTATTTGCTATCTCATTAAATGATTATTCAAGCTCTGCCAAGAGGCTTGAAGTCTGAGCACAGACTTACCAACAAATTTAGGATCTTATTATGAGCTTCATTCGGCTTTCGATTTCCGCCGGTTATCGAACATCAAACAGCGGATGTTAAAATGGTATTAAGAGTTTTAGAACTGTAGAAAATTTCGTTGTGCATCAGAATTTTCAATCGACAATCGACACAATTTAGCATTCGTTCGACGTTACAGCGCACTATGTGATATATTAAAAGCAATAAATTAATTAAATTTAAATACAAGGCAAAAAGCAACAATTAGAGAAATATGTAGAGGGCCAAACAATCTACAGGCGCACAGCATTTATGTAAATTTACTGAATTTTTAATTTTTTGAGTTGTTTAATAATATTATGAACAAACACTCTTTTTCAACTGAAATATCAACAAAAATACTGCTGATCGATTAAGATTATTGTGAACACTTTAAATTAGTGAAATTCGAAGAATCGTTCGATTGCAGTCGAAAATCAAAAGTTGCTCATAATAGACGCCTTATAGTCAGCTTGAGAAATACGACCCCTATGCCAAAACAGTTTCATTAAACTGCATCTTAAAGGCTTAGTTACTAAACTTGTTCCTCATCTAAAGTTGCTCTTTTAAAAATCCTTTAAAATCCTTTAACGTTTGGTGCAGGTTAGTGAAGGGTGAAAAGAGAAAAAGAAGATAGAAAAAGTCAAAAAGTCAAGTGGTATGTGGTGGGCTGAAGCGGCAATAGTATTGCAGTGCACAATTAGAGTAGCTACAGCCATCTACCTATCCTTAAAGTACCCCTAAACTCATCGTAAGTACTTCAGTTAAGCTATTGAAGGTCCTTTCATGTGAAGGATATACAAAACAGTCTCCTCCTCTTCCTTGTTCTAGTAACTTCTGCAAAAGTTGTTGCAAGGTAACCCCAATCGTGTAATGTAGTTTCCAAATTCTCTGTGATTACCGAAAGAGCCATCCTAAAATATGATTTAGGAAGGTTGTTCTTCCAAAGTCCATACGAGGCCATAAGCTCTTTGAGAAATGAAGCACGTGGGCTCTAATAACCATCTTTCCTGTGCCCGTCTTGAAAATGTTGAAATGGACAATCCACAGAAGAGTGTGGTGCTCTTATCTGGAGAGTCGTTCTTGCTTGCCACACTGATATGTTGTAACAAATCAGCAATTAAGGATAATATTAAAGGTTTTTAATAATTAAGAACTGAAATGTGAAAATTCTCCAGCAACTACCGAAAATTTGAAAATGCCCAACGAGTTCTACTACACAGAAAAAATTATCAATAAAATGAAACATGTGAAACAAAATTTTTACTTTTTCAATAAGTTGTTGCGTTCAAATGATTGGCTAAAATAAATCCATCAAAAATAAATAAAGTTTCATAAATTTTTTTTAATATTTCATTTGTTACGAAATTGGCATTTGCAGCATTTTCCATCGCATTTTTTTTTTAATAAAACTGACAGAGAGAAGAGAGAGACAGAGGAAGGGAGCAATTAAGACCACATTCATTTAGAAACTGAAACGTTGCGAAACTTTTTGTTATTTTTTCTATTAATATTTATTTGAGAATATCGATTAATTCAATCGCAAATGCTCGTTTTGTTCGAGTGCTCAAAAGTGAAAACATAAATATTATTTAAGTACTTGAAGGCACGTCTCCCATAAATAATTGAAAAAAAAACACTTAAGAAAAATGTGCTATTATACAAACAAACGCAACAACAATTAATTAACAAAAGTTTGCTTGCCGAAAATTTCAAAGCACAAAAAAGAAATAAAATAAAACAGACATTAAATGGCAGAGAAACCTTTACAGATATGGACATGATGAAAGGTTTGCTTGTTTGCACTTGTAGGAGAACTCTTAACGAGACGGCAATGGAGGGTTCAAGTGAAAAAAGGTTGAGGTATGTATGGACACATTTCTTTCTATTATGAAACGCAAACATTATTTGCAAGTTAACAAATTAATGCATGCGAATATACATACATATCGTTCGCTTAATGCTATCTAATCGTAATTCAAATTTGTTGAAAAAAAATCAGATTTCCTTTTCGAACACTTTATTTGTGTTTACTCGAACGATATTAGGAGCAGTCGAAAACCAAACGATCGATTTTCAAATCTTTTAATTATGGCTGCATTGCATCAAAAGAACGATATTTAGATCGACATAAATGTCTATGCAGATATGTATGTATGTATGTGCATATGTATATCTTCCTTCCTTTCTGTGATGGTATTTATGAAGTGATTGCGTTACCACAACAATGAAAGGACTTAAAATCTATTATGCCGATACTGCCACAGCATCATCATCATTCTCGACGATGCTACGTGCCAATTTGTTGTTTTTGTACATTAAGTTTTGTTATTAATATTTTGCTTTTTAATTTTGGTTTGGTTGGCGCTTTGGTGAGTACATGGTGTTGATGGCAAGAGAACAAGTGCTGATGTGAAGGTGTTATAGGTGGCGCAAAAATTTACAGCTCAGCAACACCTTACAGTTGTCTGGGAGACGTTGCATATTGAACACACACAATTTTGTATTTTTAGGATTCCTAGAAAACAAAATTCATGTATAAAAATAAAAAAAAAATCAAGTACAACGGTGATAGTAATTTAGGCACCAATGACGTAAACTTATTTACATTTGGTTTCATTTTATTATTGAGTTAAATGTTTTGCATTGCAAGAGAGTTGGAATAACAAACGTTCTAAATTAATTTAATTTTTAAATAACTTTCAAACATCGAGAACAATGGCAGCCTTTTCAACAATAAGAAAAAATAGATAAAGCAAAAAAGCCGGTGAATAGGGACTTACTTGTAATTAGAGATATAACGAATAGGTTTCGCTAAGTTATTTCTCGCCAGAAGTATTCCGTAAATCTGAAATTGTTGGTAATCAGTTTTTATTATTAATTTAACACATTCATATGTACACTTGCACTTTATGGTGTTTGGGGAAACTTCTTTCTTCCTCAAAGAGCATAGCAGCCATGTAATCTACAGAAAATTCATGAATTAATATAAAGCTTACGATTTTTAGCTTTCAGAAAAAGTTGAATGTACTTCAATATTTGTTGACACTTCTTGTTTAAACATTAAAAGACTGAAAATGAATGAAAGAAGGTCAGAAAGAAAAATAAATAAAACTAAATAGAAAATTTAACAAACTCATACATATGTATTTGAAATAAATACGCACTCTCTATTTGTAGCCGTAGCAAATATTATAAATGTGAACAAGTAACTGTATCTGTTTGTCTGACTGCCTGTCTGTCGTTTGTATCTTGTCAACAGCTGCATACATACAATAAAAACTACTGCGACAACATGTTAAGTTTGCAAAGACAATAAACATTTTTTAAATAAATAACTATTTAAAGTTGGTTTGGAGAGCAACAGTAAATCAGACGTTTTGGTTTACAGTCATGCATATTCGTTGCAAAATCAACGTCATCATGCAAATACAAATTCAATTTGCATTAAACAAATACTTTATGTACTTGACTTTTACTTTGGTTAATGATATTTCCAGTTAATTTACTTATGGTATACTATAAAAAATGTAACTGGACGGACTTTAGCAGGGCTTAGCTATGTAATTGATAAAATAAACTTTTACATTTAAATCCAGAGTTGTATGTGAAAAGCGATGCAACCATTATATCAGTCATTACAGCTATGTACTTTAAACATAGAAAAATTCTCGCAGTGATTTAATGGAGTTGTACTCTATTATCGCCGATAAGCGTCTACAAGTGGCCGAGTAACTTAATAATAGGGTTTGAGATAACGATACAAATATGGGAATTGTATTTCACTTGTGGTCCGATATTGCTAGTATAATTAGTAAATCGGATTAGGATTAAATATTTCTTTTGTGACATGATAAATGAGGTGCTACCGACTTGTCCAACATCTGCATGCTGAGCGTTGAAATCGACTTCATTCGCTGATTGTACATGATTTGCCACCCAGCGTGTTATTAGCATCAATATTTAACTGTAACAATGTCTACAAGTGAATAAATACGTATCGCAAGTTCGCAAGTAAAGTTGGACAAGAACGCAACCTGGCACCCAATCTATGCAGTCTCATATACACAAATCGCAAGAGGTCATTCATTCTCAGCGCTAAATACAATAAGTTTAGAAACCTCTCATTAAGAAAAAGTAGCAAGCAATGTTATTAATGATTAGGCTCACTGCCGAAAAATGTTGCACTTTCGGAACTCTCTTTACTAATTATTATTATTTTTTATTAATAACATTTCGTATTTGATTCGATACCAATTATTAAATTGTATTGGTTTGAATACAACTACATACTTACTGCAAGTTACCAAAATTATAAATAACGCCCATGCACAAATATTCGCGGTGCTTGAAATCAGCAGACAAAATTAATTACCTATTTATTGCCTACATTATTATATTAATCTTAAAGTTAATTGCTTAAGCGCCTGTCAGACTGCCAGCCGAAAGCTGTAACGTAAAACATTGGCCACCAGAAACGTCTCTGGCAAATTTGACTAAACAACTAATTACAGCTAAACGGTTGTGCCCGAATTAAATAAATATTTTAATAATAGAATAAAAAAAAAAATAAATAAAAATGCATGAATCATGTCGGCTTCTGTTAAACAGCGGCCAGAGAAAAATAAAAATAAAAGCCAAAATAGTTTGCCACTATAAACTGAATTTCTTGATATGAAATGATAATTTTTTTTTCAAATATGCGCGTTTTAGTGGCGTCTTGAAGGGAAGGCCATGAGACATGACGACGTCATTTGCCTGCCTAAAATAAAATAAATTCTAAACATCTGCAAAATTATTTCAAATTTAATAAAATATTATTTATAGTTTTCAATATATAACAAAACCGAAAAATACGTTGTAACAAATACACAATTAATTGGCCATGAGACATGACGACGATTGTTTGAATTTTTAGCGCCCTTTTAATACTAAACACTTTTGTTTCTATAATAAACGTTTGATACTAAATTTGACATTGACAATTTTGTTCTAATATTCCAAGAGCTATTGGGGGAAAAATAATATATTCTTTTTTTCATCATGAAAACAAAAAGATTAAATTTGTTCAATTTGCCTAAAGTCAAGAAATTAATAAATCAACAACAGTTGCTTTTGAAGTGACGTCATTTGCCTGACTGCCTGTCTTCATGGCTGTCATCAGTATTTACTTGGCTTTCATACATCATAAAAAGTATGTCAATTTTTTTTACATATTAAGAAATCAAGTGCATACATATGTATTTTTTCACTAAAGATTATTAAAATACTACATATTTATGTGCATATATAAAATTTTAAATAAAATGAGTCAGACGACATTTAGCATACACTTTTGGCATAAAATAAATGTTTAGGAAATATTTATTGGAAACAATACGAGGGTAGATGATACCGTTCGCCTACAATTATTGTTAAGCTATTATGGATTGATTATTTATTTTTTCTGCAAGTAATTAGGCGAACCTACCCTCGTAGAAATTTGAGCATGTTTATTTTGCTTATAGATTGTTTTCAACATGTTTTTGCATTTCAATTGAAGACACTGCAATACACATGCACATGCATACATAAATATACACAAATAAGCAATAATTAAACTTTGCATACAAGACCTTGCAAGTCAATAAATTGTAGGTTACGATCCGAATATGGTCACAAATCCATTACCAAATTTGTTTAAACCAATTTTACTTCAGATATTATCGCATTGAATTGAATTGAATTGAGTTGTTTTATTTTTTTCACTGAAAGCACTTACAAAACGTACAGTAAAGTATTATTTTCCTCTCTTTATTATTTTGTATGTCTGTTGCATTGGACCAATTTTAAGCGTTACGGCAGCTCCGGTGCCACTTCGTTCCATAGGAATGCTTAGTTTACACTGCTGTCTTCAAATTGACGCCTTGACTGAATTCCCAATGAAACGTTCTCGGTGCAGGTAAAAACTGTAAGAAGCGTTTGTTGAAAATCTGACTACACAATTCTTCCAGTCATAGCTCTTGGGATTGCGCTTTCGATTTGGTTATACCAGTGTGAATAGCCCCAAGTATTATATGTGTATATACATATGTTTTCAATGCATAAAATCTACAAATTATCTTTCACTCTGTACATCTATAAAAATCCACCATTGTTTTTTTCTGATTATTACATATAATTTTAAAAGTGTTAAGTGTTGCATCAAAAATAAAATAAAACAAAATATGCTTTGGACGATTTTAACAAACCACACTTTCATTCACTTCTAAAGATCTTTGTATTAAGCTTACCTTACATTTGACAACTAATTTTTTTTTTTTTTTGGTAATTTAAGTAGGAACGCATTGGTATATATTGTTTTTATCAACTGTTACATATGCCCACGTCAAGTTTTTTCATGTATATGGACTCATTTGTGAACATAACAGCTAATTGAGGAAAAATATAAAAAGTTTTGTCATGCCCACTCTTTTGATAATAACGTTAATATATTTTGAGAAAAGATTTTCTTCAGTCTATATGTTCTGTTTTTCTGTAGTAATTCTAAATTCAAATGGAAATACAACACACCTGCTTGAAGATAACGTTTGCCTTCCCGTAGTTTGGTAAATGTATACACACTGCAATGTTATGCTTTACCCCAATAAAATATAAAAAAAACTATTTTACATGTTGACGATCTTATGACGATTTGTGATACCTACATATATTGACGATTTTGACGATTTCAACCCAATTTTATCTGGCATCTATGATTGTGCAGATGTGTTCTTGCGCAATTGTTTAATTGTGAAGATGTTTTAAATGTAATTTTGTAAATTAAATAAACATATTAGTTTAGTTGCGCCGAAATTTAATTTCTATATTTCAATTGAATTTTTTAGATTTATTAACAATATTTTAACATTGTTTGTGTTATACAATTTACGATTTTTGTAATTTTACTTGTAGGCGGGGAAATTTTTATATGCGATGGGTGAAATAGAATTCAGGTCAACAATTGCAAACAGACAGTAGCAGAACGAAAATAAATTAAAAGCCAAATACAGAAACGAAAGCAATGCTGATATAAACATATGTATGTATGTACATATGTGTGTATGTACATATCTAAAGTAATTGATAATGTCGATTTGTACACGTTACCTTAAGAAATCAATTACTAACAACTGTACACAATTAGAGTTAGCCCAACAAACACGAAATCAATAATTTTTATAATTCGTAACATTTTTTAGAATTAGTAATTTACTAATAGGGTGGTCATGCTAAGCAATCAGCTTCTGTAACTTCCCTGTCGGAAATTCAGTTAACTTTAAAATAACTTAAGGTTAAAGAATTAGCCAACTATTTTTACAATTCGATGTAAAGTGTCTAGGAAGTAGTCAATTTCTCTACTCTGCATTACTTTTAATTAATTAGTTTAAAGCTAACTTTTGTGGCTAGCTTGCTATATTTTTACCTCATTTAATTTGTTTAATTATACGAATAAATACGACAAATAAAGCGAATACTATTTTCTACCCTATAAATTGTTATAATGTATGATCCTTAATTAAAATTAATAATTTTTTTTGACCTGCAGCCGTTTGTTTTGCAATCGACTTGGTTCTCTCTCGAAACGTTATTTAAGTGAATATTGTTCAGTGTTTGCGTTAATGCAAAATTTGCATTGCGTAGTAGTTGGCTTTAAGTCAGTTCATACAAGCTAGCATGAAGTGGGTTTGTTTACGTGAAGTTAGCTACTCAATTGGCGACAGAGTTAAATAAAGCGTAATTAAAAAAAATCTAAATAAAACATCCTTTTTATTGTCGCCAAATTTTAAAGAAAAATAATGTACATGCATATACAAGTACTTAGTAAATCACCATGATTTGA
>BGZK01003356.1:0-26708 GCA_005406025.1 Eumeta japonica
GTCACAACCGGCAACGGTACTATCAGGGGATCGTTATCTCGTTATCAGAGAACAGGACCACCCGCCTTTTATTTCCCTTGGAGACACAATGAAACCTATTTGAATTACAGCTCGAGGACTGTCTCAAAGCCGGGATGGTGGACAAGCTCGAAGCGTGGCTCGAAGCTGGGGTGGCAAACTTCTCTAAGTGTTTGTCAGGGCATTCATAACTCATTTCGCAGGAGCCTTGGTGACTATGTCGCTATGAGGGCATGGAGTCACCTGTTTTTTCCTACCAGCAGGGCAGAAGGAACCGTCCTCCATTGTTAAAATAACTATGAAAGTAATTTAATACGATCCAATTATATAAAAATATGAGAAAATAATTATGAAGCTAAGTCATGTGAGGTGAGATACCGAGAAGTTAATTGTGTTAAAAGAGATAGAATTAATTAACTCATAGTCCACTGAGAGACCGCATAATGGATTCAAATAAGTTGTGCAGCACGCCATCGTGCCCTGAGATCGGCGGCCGCGGACGCCTCAAGGACGAACAGCGACCTAAAACACACGAAACTAGACACTCTACGCACTACCACTGTAACACTTTTAGATAGCGGAACTGTAATTCGAAATATTAATATAATATTAGATGAGAATATGCGCCTACAATAAAAGGCGCGAACAACCATTAACCATTAACGGCTCCTAGCCGAAAAGGCGGGAACGGTCGGAGCGACGCGACCGACAGTGCTCCCCACGGCCCAAAAGGGCGCGAAACTCGCGGATATCACTAATTCGCGACCCTAATAATGGAAGGACACTTCGAAAAACTAAAAAAAATTAAATTTCACGAAGTTTCCCGATTTCATGAAATTTCACGAAATTCCGTGAAATGTCCCACGTGCCGGGTAAAACACGAAACATCGCAAAACTCGGAACATTCAATCTATCGAGGATCGCGAAGTCGCAGAATGCTTGGACAGCTCGCGGCGTCAAAAAGCAGTAATTGCTAATTTAATTGCGTAAGCGAAACTCAATAGCGATCACGTACACAACCAAACCTTCCACAACCAAACCAAACCCAGAACTGGCTTTACATTTCTTAAACTTATATACTCGAAAATATTTTGCATTCGTCCTGGTGAGTTGCGCCCGATTCGAACATAACATCTTACACTCTTAGGGAACTGATAGTACAGTGTAAACATTATAGAAAACACGAGAAATTGATAAACACCAAAACCCCCACCGTGGAGAAAGTGTTCTTAATTGCCAAATTTTTTACATACAACTAAATTAAATATACCAACAGCGGAAACTGTTATTACTACAACATAACCGTACAATTTAACCGTATACTAAAAAATTCAAGAAGTCCACTTGACGTTTCTCGTGTGTATTCTGATATTGGAGTAAAAGACAAACCATATTTGTCTCTTTTTGATAAATACAGCTAGGCAGGTGCTTAAAAGAATTACATGTATAGACGACAGTTACTAACATTTTAGGCGATCTTTATCCAATACTTATTCTGAGCTTGGTATGAATGCGTGTTTATAGTTCGACACATCCTAGGAGCTGATTCGCTTGTTAGGATTACAATTAATATTTGTTATATTCTTTAAATTGTAAGAATATTACATTTACATATTTTTTGCGTTCATGACCATAGCTAATTTTTCAACGACGATTATTTTGCCAAAAAAAAGTTGTTGTCTGTAAAATCGCTTTACGAACGATAATTTTACGTAATAATGTCATATACAAACATTGATGAAAAATTGTATTCTTTTATGAATTGAACTGAATTATTATCACTGAATTATCATTATTTTGTATGATACAAATGAGTTCATTGAAAATGTCAATGTTTTCGATAAATTAACATTTATTTGCACTCGTTAATTCAAATATTTTTCTACTAAAATTATACAGTGAAGAGATAGATGCGTCACATGCCGAACGCTTAGGCTGATCGTGCCTTTCTATTGCTTGTTCCGCGCTCCCGCTCGCACGCTCGACTCAGGCGGAACGCGACAATGAGTCATGTCTTTTCGTGTGTGCAGCCGGCGATCATCGATTTATAAGACGTTAACACGTCAAAAAAAAAACAATTTAATGTAAGATGTAATAAAAAATATTTTATTTTTCAAAATTATAACATTATCTTTGTGGGTAAAATAAAAAAAAAACCTTGTGGCTATTTAGGCTCATTACTCGCATTGTTAAATCAATATCACATTTCAATTGTTTACTGAATAGTGTATGAATAAAAAGTGCATTTAATAAAATCTAAAGTAACTGAATAAAATAGTCCAATTATTTATTGTGTTTCACATTTGCGTGAAATAAATATAATTGTTTATTTTTGTCCCCAAAAACCTTCGTATAATATCCATATTATCTTTAATGTTTATATTATTTTACATTATGGTCATTTCTCACAAATTGGCAACACATGAATAGCCTTTAATCTTGATTCCATGATACTTTAAAGTAAACTACGTTGTTTCTCCTTCTCACCATAATCCGCCATTTTGGCGTCACAGTCGCGGTGGTTTTTTATTTAAGTTAGTGCTTTATCGAAGATTTCTAACTCAACAGGAGGCCATTAAGGTACAATTGGCAATTCCTTAATTATTTATTATAAATTATATGTAATTAAAACTACATTGTGGTAATGTACTTTGGCGGCGTGGCGTTAACTTCTTGTACCTAGCTGTAATACCGCCTATACCGCCTGCACTGCAGCGCCGTCTTGCGATCTTTGTGCAGGTTTTCAGTATTTATTTGGCGGTAAGTAATTTTTAGTCTGTTTACTTTTAATGTTTTTGCTTTTAAACTTCATTGAATATCGTGTAGTTGTTAAAATTTTATTTGGTGCCTGTGTCATAAGATAAAGCACCATAAAATGGCGGCCTATTGAGCTTTTGTGTAAAATTGGACACTATTCAATATTAAAACTCAAGTTTGCTTACGACAGCATTTAAGACTGTCGGTTGGTTATGTTTCTCATTTACGTTTTACAAACTAATTACTACTTATTAAATTTACTTACCTGGGTGGAATAGATACTGGACATTTTAAATTAACATAAACAGATTGGATATTATTGGAATTGGATAGGTAGTTTACTTCTATACTTGGGGAACATGTGATGTGATTTTTTTTATTTTTGTCCACTTAGCCGTAACCAGAATACAGTAAAGCTTGAAGTGCCAGATGAAGAGGAGAATAATTACCTCAATATCATAGCCCCTTCTCAAGACTCTAATGATGCTGACACTTCTAATTTAACAACTGTTATAGCTGGTGAGTTTTGTTTATCCATTGGTTCTGTGTAAAATATGTAATAGTTTTATTAAATTGCGTCATTATACATGTTTTCATTCTATACAAGTGCAATGTGTGATTTTTTCTTTGAAAATACATACACAAGACAAAAGTTTCAATTTATTGAGAATAGTTGATAAAAGACAATTCTCTAGAACAAAAAATGTATATATTAATAAAAAAATGGCAAGCTATGTCTATAAGAGTACCAACAACAGTATCAAAATTGGTATTGTCATAGATTGTAGATGTAGGGCCAGAAATGGAATTGAAAGCAATATCAAAGGTTTTTTGGGGATTTGGGTCTTATAACAATGTACAAATTGTCTAATAAATATTGAAAATAAACAGTAATCTATATTTTGCAATATCTATTATATTACAAATGTATGTAATTATGTATCTTCTTGAGACATTTCGAGAACACAAACACTATTTTTGTTGGATACTTTTTGCCAATGATACATGTGACATTGAAACATGATCTGAGTTTCACCCTTTGGATTGGAAACAATGATTGTTACATTTTAATTTAGACACAACACAGCGAGTGTAAATGTCTATTTTTGTTTGGCTCTACATGTTCCCTTGAATATTATAGGTTTGACAAAAGACTGATTTACACAAGATCTGCTGTACTTATACTCTGTGCTTTGGGTTAATACTAGAAATAGTACATTTCTATTCTAAAAATTATATAATAATAAAATTATAATGTAAACTCATGCTGATTTCCCAAAAAGGTAGGCAGAGACTATAGATTTTCACATGGTACAATCTTTGCATATCTCTATTGTTTCACTAACATTCATTCATTTTTTCATGTAAGCTCATCCGTTTCGGATGCTTATAATTTAGCCCATGCCACCAATATAGTTTGCATAGTATTTTCTAAAGCGACCCTTGCCAACCTTTCCATAATACACATTCACTCCATACATTTGCTTTGTCAGTCTACTTTCATTCATCCTTTCCAGATGCCAAACCACTGCAACATACCTCTTTCTACTTTAGTCACCACATCTTCCCTCAAATAATACAGCTCTCTTACATCACTGTTTCTACATTTATCTTTCCGTGACACTCCACACTTACTGAACAGGGATTGTATCTCCATTGCACTGATCCTCCTTTCAGTTTTCGTCTGCCATACCCAGTTTTCATTATCACATGTAAGCGTAGAGATTGGGATGTCATTATAGATAGCCAAATGCACTTGTGTGACACTTTTAATATTCATTATACTAAAATTATATATTCAAACACATTAATGACATTCATCACAAATCAGGCAAGTTTAAAGTCTTAATTAAGATTAGTGTTGACAAGCTAAATGTTTCAAGCTATATCAGAGGATTATGTGGACATGAACCTATGCATTCTGTACTGCATTTTGTTGAAATGATATATAACTAACATAGCTAATAGCTATATAGGGGTTTTTTAGTTAAAAAACCCCTATTAAAAAAAAAAGGAATACATTTATTGATTTATAGTATTCAATAGAATATTCTATTCAATAAAATATTCTACATGTTGATTTTGTTGATATGATTCATGAAAGTAGTCATGGGATTTCAATCAATTGGACTGTGTGTACTTGTTAGAAGTTGCTCTATTTTTTTTTATTATAAAATTATTATTGAGGAAATTTCAATTAATTAATAATTACAAAAGACATTAACAATTACAAAATTACATTTAAAAGAGCAACTGTCACACTTAACAAAAGTTATTTTCTAATAATTTAATTATTATACAGACACTTGCATACAAATGTTTCTGCCTAATTGTGTGGCATATTAAATTTGCAGTTTGGAATTTGCGAGTAAAGTTATTTATAATATTTTCAGTTCACTCTAGAAGCAGTCGATTGAAAGATTGATTTAAAGCTTTTATTTTCGTTTATAAAATAGTGGAATTTATGATAAAATTTTACACATACATTTTTCTCTAACTTGCATAATAAGACACTATTCTAATAATAATCTAAGCAGATAATTAATTTTCTTTGTTTTAATCATCAGAATTGTCATCATTATTCAACGAGTCTCAATACTTATTATAAAGTAATCTTTCATTAGTAAAAAATTAAAAGACATTATGGAAATTGAACTAATAATTTAAAATTTAACCATATATTTCAGAGACATATTTTTTACAGTATTGTATGTATATGTCATGGGATAACAGTACTAGGAAAACTTGAAAAAACATTACAGTATAAATTCTGATAAAATTAACAATTATAGCATTGTGATGATAACAATGAATAGTGCAAATTGCAACAAAGGAAAAACTGTAGGTGTAACCATAGACTGTGCGTACAGCTTATGTTTACTTTTAATATTAATTTATAATTTTATCTTTCAGTTCAATCCACTATTAATGTTTATCTAAATAAATAACATTTTATGTGTTGCACATGATGCCATATATCAATAAAACAATAAAAAAATAAAATTTTTGTTTACCTATTCTTAACATGATATTTTCGTTAAACCTGTTGTTAATAAAGGTATTCTATTTAATTTTATTATTCATAGTGAATGAAGAAGCTGACGCGGGAGCAACATATTTTGTAGATGAAGAAGGACGTTATTATTACCAACCAGCAGCTGATGCCCAAAATATTGTTAGTGCTGAAAGCGTCAGTGAAAATGGAGAGGTAAATGATTTCTTTCTTCTTATCACTGGCCATAAACAACAGGTTTATTGCCTTAGTTTTAGGTTATTGCATAGCTTTTATCGCGGGCTTTGAGCGCGGCGACCGAATCAAGAAATTTCGTAACGAAAATAAAACCTAACACCCCCACGCCACCATGTAGCTCGGCCGAGCGTTCGCTTAACATTTATGTCATGGTACGACTGTACGAAGCTCGCACGGATCGAAGCTACTCCGAAATCGGACAGATACATAAGCAGCTGTTTGTTAGAGGTATATGAAATAGGTATCTATCATATCTTTATAATGCCACACCGCCATAAAGTGCCCCGTAAGTATACATGTAGGTATATATGTACATAGGTGTACTATGTACAACAGTAAATAGTAGTTGCTGGTGAATAGCTATAGGCGTAAAATTTGTGTACAAAGTGTTTTTAATATAAATAAACAAAGTGCATTTATTAATGAAGCAAATGGTGAAAAACTTGAATTAATATCATAGAAAAAAACTGTATAAATAAATAAATAATTATAATTGCATAAGTTGATAAAAAATGCTATTACCGCGGCAGTCTCCGAGTGCCACACGTTTTTTATTTTCTTCTTGTAATTCCATTAGTATTCCTATTTTTAGGGTTCTGTACCTCAAAATTTTATAAATGATCCTTATAGAATCCACTATATATTGTTTGTCTGTCTTCTGTCTATCTATCTCAGTAATTTGCTCTGAATTTATTTGGTCAATTAAGTTGACATTTAATCACATATATATGTCTGTGACCATAATGAATTTTAAGTGTAAGGGTCACTTTGGGCTTAATTAGAAAATTTTAAAAAAATTTTGTGAAGCGTACTAAGTAACATATCAACTAAATTTATTATGAGGGTTTCAAATATATGTTTTTTTTTTATCTATACTAATATTATAAACGCGAAAGTTTGTAAGTATGGATGTTTGTTGCTCTTTCACGTAAAAACTACTGAATGGATTTCGATGACACTGTACAATAATATATAGCTTAAACATTAAAATAACACATAGACTATAATTTATAAAGATATAGTGTCAATTATACAAAATATAACTGTAAGTGTTAAGTAAGTAGGAAAAAAATCTGTCATCTGCGAGCTATTCTGGCATGCGCCGCAAAAACTGTTGGAATTACACGTATATAATGTATAACGGAATTATTTATCTCAAATAGTCCTACAAAGAAGCCCACGACAGTATATATCTATCTTTTATGTGTAAGCCATTATCGCCAAAATAGTGAACCATAAATACAATAATAATTGATAATTTATTTCTTATGCACATTTGGTAGTAAAAAATCGATCCTTATATCAAAATAAATACTTTTATCGCATCTGGTATTTAATATAGTTATGACGATAGACAAGCGAGTGCGCGATATTATGGTGCGGTCCGGCGGCAGGGTCAGACCATAAAGGTAGCAGGCATACATTTGAGCACGCAATGTTTTTCCCACGGCCAGCTCTATGTGGCTCTCGCGTTTTAAATCGCAAAGCTGCATGTTTATACAGACCAAAATAAATCGTTTAACATAGTTTATAGGAGTATATGCAGTAGCCACCTATAACTTTTGCATTACCATCAATCATCATATACTTCGTATCTATCTATCCTTACAAACTATAGCATTTATAATACATATTAGTGAGACATCATAAAAATACTTAGTTCAATTTACATACATTACACAATATAATTGTTCGACCACTTATAACTGGAGAATAAGCTGGACCGATTTTCATTTTTTGTTGGTTGTCTCCGTCCAATAGCAAAATAATAGAAAAACATCGAAAAATTGACAAAAAAATAAAACGCTTTCTATTGTCATTATCACAATTTTCCATTACCACGCGGGTGAAACCGCGGGGCGCAGCCAGTATATATATTATCAAACAAATAATTTTAAGGTTATTTAAGAAAATGGATGAAAATGGACATTAAAATTTTTCAATTAAAATAATTTCTTTTTAAGTATTCGAAACAAATATATTTGTCCTAGTCTGGAACCCTTGATGCCCGAGTCCAACTCGCGCTTGGCCAGTTTTTTATTATATATGCCTTTAGGTTTTTACATATATGGTGATTTGTAATGAATGCCATAACCTTGGAATAATAATAATATTACTTTGTAATGGAAGAAACAGAAAAACAACCTTTTCAGAATACCCAATGCAACTTATTTATCTTGTCAGTCAAATTGTATGCCAATCATAAGTTTATATTAATAAATTTTACATGGTTGATATAATGTTCAGTATAAATATTAAATTAAAAACATATTACATTTATAAATTCATCCTTTAGTTTAAGAATAACAATAAAGTAACTTTCCTGGACTTTAACAATTGTTTCCCAAACTGCTTATGGATATTAATACAGTAATAAATTAATAGAAACTGTATCCCTAAATGACATTTTTATGTATAAAGTTGGGAAAAGTTTTTCATATTTTATACACAAATTCAAGATAATTTTTCATCATATTATGTATATGTTTAATAATAATATATATTGTCATTTTGTTCAACAATTTGTTGCCATGTAGGTAGTGGCATAGTCCCATTGCTGTAGAAATTTTGGGACTTCTGATCAAAAAACTGTGACAGTCTTGACAGTCGTCTCTTGATGTTAACCTAGCACTACCTTAAGAATTCTGAAGACATGAAAACAAATGAAAATCTGAGCATGCAAGGTCAGGGCTATATAGTAGATGCATTAATACTTCCCAACCAAACTCAATATTTGCTGAGTGGCTAAAGATTTGTGTGGTCTGGCATTATTGTGGTGAAAAACCACACCTTTCTGTTGATCAATTTTAACCATTTTTTTCTACTTCTTGCTCGAGTATCAATAGCTGTTGGCAGTAGATATTCAAATTAATGGTTTTGTGCAACGGTACAAGATCATGATGAATAATGCCCTTCTAATCCCACCATATACATAGCATCAACTTGTTGCAACTTAATTCAGGTTTCACTATAATCTATGGAGTCTGCTTCCCTTATGACCATGATCTTTTTACATGTTACGTCATAGGTAATCCATTTTTATTACCAATGATCAATCTTTTCAAAAAAGGTTTGGTTTCACTATGTTCAATAGAAATTTCAAATGAGTGCACGATTCATTACATTTCTTTCAGTAAGCTTGTGTCATTTTAGTATATCCAGCTTTTTTTTAAATGAGCCAAAACTGTTTTGTGGTAATCCTCAGCTCTTCAGCTATGTCGTAAAACTAATATGCAAATATTGCACTACTTTTTCCAAAATGACATCAATCCATTACATTGCAATTCTTCTCTAACACTGCATTACTTCCAATAAACATAACATTTTTATATAACATAAACATAACATTTTTTTTTCACGCCATCAAATTTTTTTCCTTTTTTCTAACAAAACTTCTCAATTTATCGAATTCCTTCATGAGATTCACTCATTTTGGTAGACAGAAAATCAATAGAAAAATGATCAGACAATATTTTTCTCTTTTTTAAGATGTCATTCTATTTAATGGTATCAAAACTAGCTAGATGCAAACAGCACAATCAAAGAGATTTTGCTGGAACTTTATACTTATAAAATACATAAAAACTTTTTACCTGACCTAAAATATACTAAACAATTATAGATTAGTTAATTTATATTGATAAAGGTTATAGGTAGTATAGGGAAAGAAGAAAGTGCTATTCGTAATGAAACCATTATTGGATTTGATTGATGTTAAAGAAGCCTTCATTGTAATACAGATCATAACATCATTTTAGTTTTACACCATCAGACAATTAGTCACCTGTTTGGTATGGGATCATATAGTTCGACAAGCTCAAGTTGTGAGCATGAATCATACTCATATATACTCAACCAAACGAAAGTTGGTGATCTATTTAATTCAGGCCATTACATATGTGACGAAGAATACTGCAATTGGCCCATTCTTTTCATATGATACATATGTTGTAAATAATAGTATAAAATGTAGTTTTGTTAATATTTATTTTGATATTTTCTTTCATATTCGTAGGACTCAAATATTATGGTAGAAGGTGCAGATAGTTTTCGGACTGTAACACTAGTGCCATCAGAAACTCCTAATGGAGAACTGAGCTATGTATTAGTTGTGCAAGAACCAGATGAGAAACCAGTCACCATTGAAGAGCCTCCTAAGGTATGTATCTGATATTACAATAAATATATATTTTCATTTAGACTTCCACAAGTAAAGAATCTAAATCATCCATATTGGTGATACTTCATTTTCTTTCTAATTTTGGAATATTATACAAAAAATACAAAACATTGAAGTAAAATACAAAGTTATGCTATAAAGAATCAAATAATTCCTTTTGGTTATACGTGATATGGCAAAAATATCCCTTTAAAGGAAGGGTGATATTTCTCGAAAGTTTTTGAATTTGTGCAAGCATTTTGACCTGAAACTGAACTGGAAACTGGTTTCAGACACATGTTTTTTTTTTGTAAAATTAAAGCATCCTTAAAAAAATATTTATTTGGAAATGGTAATGTTTTTTAGAACTTGAAAGTTCAAATTTAAGCTACTAAAACTTGATTACTCAAAATTTGGACAGTTAAGTTTTAAAACGGAATAAATTTTATTAAAGGTTTAAATGAAATAATTAGCATTAATTATAACAATTATGAATATCCAAGATTAAAAGTATGTGGATTTCAATATTTTTCTTTATTAAAACCGTGTTCTGGTAATGGATATTAAAATTAGTTACTTATCTATATCAGATTTATTGATAAATATTTTAAAGTGAGTTTCTTTTAAAGAAATGATGTACAGAATTCATTTGTACAAACTCATTTTACCATTGTTTACTTATGTTGACTGTCTTATGAACACATACTATTTGATAAATAGGTATAGACCTAAGCTACATTAAATTTTTCCTATCAAAATTCACTATAACCTATGCATATTGATAAAAAAGAAAAATATACTATTTGTTATTCTTAAATGTCTTAAATATTAACAATTTTTTAATAATCAAATATATATTTGGTTTTTTTTTCATCCAGGAGGAGCAAACAAACGACAATGATATTACTGTTTATGATTTTGATGAAAAAGATGAAGGTGATACAGATTCTTCTGATGATGACGATGACAACATGGCACTTAGCTTAAAAGCCTCTAGGAGAGGCAGAAATTTGAGACCTCAGTTCACCTGCACTTATTGCAAATATACAAGTCCAAGACGGTGGGTTCAACAGTTTAAAAATAATATTTACAAAAACTACTAATAATTGATTTGGTTTTAACAAGTAAAAACTAAGTAATAAAGAGAAGGGTTAAATATAATTTTGTATTTCTTTAGGTTATTTTTGAGTGGATTTTTATTTCTAAAATTTAAGAGTATGCCAGTTTTCAGTGACTCCCTATATGTCATATAATGTCATGATTGTCAAACTTTTTGTATTTTAGATATTTGCTCATACGGCATATGAAATCACACTCTGATGAGCGGCCCCATAAATGTCGCGTGTGTGAACGCGGTTTCAAGACAGTGGCTTCTCTTCAAAACCATATCAACACACACAACGGTGTGAAACCTCACGTGTGCAAAGAATGCAGTCGTCAGTTCACCACTTCTGGTAAGGCCCAGTTTTTTAATATATTTGTGTAAATCTACTGAAGATGTCTCATAAGTAATGTAGGTTTTTGTAACTGATAATGTTCGTTACAAAAAGAGCTTCTTTTTATACATGTCATGACTTGTTACAACAAGTCTTTAGTTCCATGGAGAATGCAACTGTTTTACTTTTCTATTTCAAAAAAAAGGTAAAACAGTTGTGCTCTCGGGGTACAACATTAAAATAAAAAATGTAAAACAATTGTACTTTACGGGGTATGATGTTTTATTACTAGGTATTACTAAGATATTGGAAACAAAAGTTAAAGCAGTCATAGCAGCAAGCAGAATGTGACATTGAAGAAGTACAGTCAATGAGAAAACAGCACAGTGTTGGTTTAATAATTTTCTGTCTGTTCTGTACATCTGTATGAGATATTGACACTACAAAGGAAAAAACTAACTAAAACTAGCAAAAACCAACCTAGCACTAGCACTTGCCAATTATTATTGGGCTCTCTTGGACCTTCTAAAGACACCATACATTGCCACTTTTTAATCATTGGGCAAGACCTATAAAAGTTGTCTTTCATGTATTTTTCCACAATATTCTCCAAATAGTTCTCCATGAATTAAATGAGATTCAAGCGAAAGGTTAGTGGAAGTGTGCAAACACCTGGCCCTGCTGAAAGATGATCGTTTTATTAAAATCCATTTCTGATGAAAAATGCATTTACATAGACAATCCAAATATGGAAAATCTAATTAGGTGAGACAAAGGACAGTCACTTTAACCCACCATGTAAAAAGATTGATTCAAGCTGAAAGTTTTGTTCTGCCTCTGATGAAATTATGAAGGTTAAGTGTATTTATGTATGTGGGAAATATGGAAAAAAGTGTAACAACATAATGTTTTGATCTGCAGTGCATTTGTTTATTGTGCATTTCTTTATTGTAACGGCATGGTCAGACATGCTTTTGGCCAGTTTTTTTATTGATGCCAGTCTTGGTTTATCCTTGAACATCACTGCCATTTTTGTGATGTTTAAACATTTTATTTTGTGTAAAATACATCATGTATCATATTCCAGTAGATACACTACTCTTCAATCCAAAACTTGAACACAATCCCTTCAGTTGTTTCAGATATTAGTCTGGACATACAAACAGTTATTCATTTGTGTTACATATATGTATTCACATTAAACTTTGTATTGATTCAGGTTGCCTATATAAAGAAACCGATAACATTCTAGAATGTTCACATATTTCTATGAACTCATGTTACAAATAAAATATAACAATTATTGATGTTCATGTGTATATTGTCTTTAGATTTTTCATTAATCTGAATAAACTGTGCAGTCTTGTTTGGGGGCTTGTCAAATATACTATTATCCATTTTAATTATATAATAATTGTCTAATAGAAACCAAGTGTTGTCTGTATAAATTGTGAAATCTTGTCAATTTGTATTTATAATTTATATTTTTGTATAATGTCAATATTTAATAAACAGAATTTTGTTTTTTTTCCTAAATTTGTCTATTTTTGATAACATGTAAGACTTAGTTGAGAATGAAACATCTTTTTTTTGTTGCTATTGATATTTGTATGACATCTATTACCTCATCTAAATTGAAGGTATAAAATATAAACAAATTATTCATTTATCATTAATTGATCTTTTTTTATAGGTGAATTGGTTCGTCACATTCGATACAAGCACACACATGAGAAACCACACAAATGTACCGAATGTGATTATGCGAGCGTCGAATTGTCCAAGCTGCGTCGTCATATACGTTGTCATACCGGCGAACGCCCCTATCAGGTAATTTTATAATGTACTGTAGTACTACAATCACAATATATTATACTGCATGTCAAGTAGAAGAAGCAGATATTATTACTTTATTACTTCACAAAATGTGCACATTTTTGTGCTTTATATGCTTATTCTGTTCTATACAAGTAACTAAGTTTAATACTAACCATATGACCTTTAAGGCTAATGGAAATGTAAAACTATGCAAATAAAAAGGAAGACAACAATTTATTTAACAGAAATTTAATAAGCCCTTTTCATTTTATATAACTATGATGTTCCTTCACCAAGATGACTATAAATCATGGACACATACATTATTCAGATAGTTTTTTTTCCTAATAGAGCAAGATTCCAGGACCACCAGATGTCACTTATTTTCAATGGACAAATTGATTAGTGTCAGTATGTACTATGATCGTATGGCAATCTGCTAGCTGGGCTAGATAGCCACTCTCCAGGCATCAGGTAATCAAGGTACTTAAAATGTCAGTCATCTCGTGGCAGTGATAACATGTTTTGATGTTTCAGTAAAAGTATACATAAAACATAACATAATAGTTTAAACAAAAGCAAGTGGAATCCATTAAATGTAACATGTTTTAATGAAATCCACTGTCAGTGATGAGTAAACTGCCAAAAGGGAGGGAAATTAATATAAGACATATATGTCTAATTCAGCATTCATACACACTGATAATGCCCCTTTGTTCATACTAAAGCGCATGAAAATTGAGTTTGAAGATATTTGACCTTTGAATCGGTCTGTCTGCTTGTAAAACATTTTAAAATAGTTGTCTAGCTAACATATATAAAAACAAAGTTTCAGACTATAAATGAGACTAATTAGTTATTTGAGAGCTTTAAAGCATGTCATAAAATAATACTGCCAACTGGAAGTTTCTGGGAGTAATGTTAACTGAATTTTAACAATATTGTGTAACATATATGTAAAAATCAGCTGTCAGTATTTAAGTGAGGTGAGTAGCATTTTTACATACCTTGAAAATGGCCTTCTGGCCAATGTATCAGGTAGGATACAATTAAGTAAATACACTACCAGTTTTACACATTTTGTTCTTCAGAGAAAAAGTAGACATCTGGTGGCCCTGAGATCTTTGAAATTGGTATCTAAGTGACTAAATGAATTTCCCTTAGGCCCGCCATGTGATATACATTGAAAAAGCTTTATGATAGCTACTATAATCAATACAATGGATTAATAGTGCTCTGTCCCCATATGGAACCCAAAGCCTTCCTGTTTTTTAGATAACCATTTAGGGTCCATTTTTCCAGTTGGAATATATCATTATATTTAAGAGAATGGGCAACATTATTGTCATTATTCTGTATTCTGGAAGTTGTATTTTAAATTCATATTTACCAATACATTATTTTGTCATAATATATGCCTATACATTTGTTTGTTTGGAAAAGAACTAGTTCTCACAATTAAATTTAAGAATAGGACACTGGAGTGGCCAGTTACAAAAGGTTTCATGGATATTGTCTGATACTCAGCAATATTTATATTATTCATTTAATGCTAGAAATATTTGGTTGCATATATATATATTAATATTGTGAAAGTCCTAGTATGTTGTACAAAACTTTTATTATTTATTTAATCATGCTGTTTCTTGAGGACTTCATTACAACTACTAAGAAACCACAATTACATTTTGTTAAATGTTTAGAATTTTAAAAATTGTGTAGTATGATACACTATTAATTCCATTTCATAGTTCCTTAAAATATTAAACTATATTGTACAAGATTTTTTTTCTGTTTTATTACGATTTAAGATGTTTTAACAGAATACATCACAAAATAAATATAGTTTTTTTTATAGTTTATTTTTAAGAGAAAATCCTGATAACTCATCAGAATTTAAATATTTAATACTGTTTGTCTATGATATAGTATCTTGCACCTATGAGTTTACAATGAGACTAGAAGATATTTGTTGATTATGTGCTAATATTTTGACAACTCAGAATACTATAAAGTGATTTGTGTGTTGGAAGAGTGGGCAAAGGAGGTCTTAGAAAATCTTATGCTAACCAAATTGGTGGCATATTGAAGAAGGACCAAATTTTAAGCATTGAAAATCGACAAGTGTCCTTGAAATAATTAATGAATTTAAGTAAACCAAGACAGTTATACAGAAATTGTATCATATGGAAATCTGCTCCCTGCCTACTCTTCTGGGTAATAGGCACGAGTTATTATATGTGTAGTGTTCATTTTAATGTATTTAGATTTCATAATTTCTGATGAGCATTTAATTTTTATATGTTTCAGTGTCCACATTGCACTTATGCATCTCCAGACACTTTCAAATTGAAAAGACATCTGCGAACTCATACGGGGGAGAAGCCCTACAAGTGTGACTTTTGTGAGATGTGCTTCACCCAGTCCAATTCATTGAAGACTCACAAGTTGATCCATAATTGTATGCACATTATAATTGTTATCAGTAATGTTAAGTAATAATAAACATTTAGAATAGTTATAGTAATGGTAAATCTTCAAGCCCAAAAAGCTCTTTTCCTGGAGAGAAATAAATGCTCATGATATTGTAGCACCATAAATAAACAAGACATTTAGAAATTAAAACCTTCTACTTTGTTGTGGATTGATAGAAAATCTTATGTTTCGAAAATATTCAGAATTAAAAAGAAAATGAAAAATATCTGTGGATAATTGTTATGAATCCAAGCATAGATGTTACAAAAATACAATTTGCAAAATTTAATATAGAGATAGAAGCAGAAAAAGTCTTGTATATATGATACATACTAAACAAATATTTTCTGCTTTTATTTATGTATTATATCAAGTCTAAGAATATGCATTAAATAAAAAAATAATAATTACACCGACTTCCAAAAAATATATGCCAAGGATAGTATCAAAATTAGCTTTTACTACTATTGTGCTATCTATTTGACTAATATAACAAATTTTCTAAGTTAATGCCACACAAAGAAGCATCTTTGTTGTTTATTTTTCATCTAGCCATTATGTTGGAAGTAATTGGTGTATATTTGATTCTAATAGATTTTGGTGATTTGTTCTGTTAATTTTTATCACAGTCTTTTTTTAATTGTAATGTAGTTCTTTTTTGGATTATAGAAACAAATTCAGATCCTTTTTTGAGAACTAAATGTTCTTGTATCATAACCATAAAAGTGATGTATGTACCATGTAATCTACATCGCAATATTTTGAAAAACAGTAGAATAGTTTCTCTTCCTAATATTAGCCTTCTAAACTGTATTCACAATACATAGAAGCAATCCTAACAGTATACAGAATCTAAGTTGTATAAATTTTATTTCCCAAATACATTTTGATATTTACTATACTCTGCTCTCTCATACCGACACCAATAAAAGGTGGGAATCTAAATGAACTCTATATTTAATAAATTGCAGTCACTTCTATCACCATACGTCAACTGTAAACTAGTTTTCTATTTGTTGGGAAGACCATTTATTTAGTTTACACTCAAATATTATTTAAGTATGTTCTTTCGACTTTGTCAATATTAAAATCATTTGCAAAAATTTTAAACAAATAAAACGCAGAGGGAAGTTTAAGCACTCCTTTAATAAGACAGGCACATACTTTTATGCAGTCGATTTTGTGTATCCAATTTTTGTCACTACAATCTAGATTTCAAATTTAACCTTCAAGCATCTCGTCAGATTGTTCTTTGATTGAAATCCATTGTCTTCATTTATTAGGATTATCAGCATAATAATCTCCTAATGTTTAGGATTTAAATTAAACTTCCTTTAGGTCAATAGTGAACTACTTAAAAGATAATGGAGATTGATTACATATGTGGATGTATTATATATGGATTTATGTATTGTATGTAGCGGTCGAATGACAATAACAGCTGTAGTCAAGTGGAGTCCATTTTGTGCTCTTCAAACAAATTATCATTAGTTAACACTGTGCTTGAATTTAGAACATGGTACTTAATGAAATAATATATATTTGTAGTATTTAATTTTAATATTTAAAGCTGATTGTTTTTTATTGGTATGAAACATTTTCAAGATATAGAAATAACAATGACATGAATGTAGAATTGACATCTTTTAAAGATCATCAAATGCTTGTTAATTATCAATCGATGTACATCTGTTAATTCAGTAACATGTCTTCTTTGAAGACAATAAATAATTGACCTGAGTGTGACTTTAAAGTTCATGCCTCTGCCATATAATTGCTAATACCGATTACACATTTGAATATATGTTTTTTTTCGCTTTCTCTAATTTGATAATTTAATGGTTTATGATATATTTATGCGTCTATAATAGATCTAGAAATTTTTTATCAAATAGAAAACCTTTGATCAAATAGAAAACTTTTGGATCACAACATGTTTACTGTAATTATATAATAATTAAACAGTTATTTACATAAATCAGGTTTCTTTTCACTGAAATTCAATTCTTCAAGCACATAATAAGCATTTATTTATTTGAGGTCTAAGCGCCTTAGATAGTAAGATTAAGTTTTTACTGCTGATCACTTACTAATAAAGTTATATCGGTTTCAGCTAAACCAGTGTATGCTTGTGAACTGTGCCCAACCACTTGCGGCCGCAAAACAGATCTTCGTATACATGTGCAGAAACTGCATACTTCAGATAAACCACATAAGTGTAAAAGATGTGGAAAGTCCTTTCCTGACAGATATTCTTGCAAAGTCCATACCAAAGTGAGTATAGAGCAATCTTAAAAAATGTGAAGGATAGAAATGTTAAGTAAATGTAAATAATTAAGATTAAAGTCTTTGTGCATTATAGATTTTCTTAATTCTAGCATCCCAAATACATCTTTATCCTTTTCTGACAACAAATGATGCAAGATAACTAAGTAAAAAAAATAATTACAACAAATTGTCATCAAAAATTTTATTCTCTCAAATTATTACAAAGATTTCTATTTATATTAAATTATTGAATTAAATAGAAATGTTTGTAAATTATATGAATGTGCCACAAATTATACATTATATTACATTTCAGACCCATGAAGGAGAGAAATGTTTCAAATGTGACGTCTGCCCATATGCGTCCACAACGCTGCGTCATTTGAACTCTCATATGCTTAAGCATACCAATGAGAAACCTTTCACATGCGACGAATGTGACGCCTCCTTCAGGTTTATATTTATATTTTTAAAATTGTTCAGTAATTTATCAAATACTACAAGATTTAAATAAAGGTTTTAAATGTATAGAGCATCAAACCACCTATATTGTAAGTCTCTCTCTTTCCCTCTCAAACCCTTTTGCATAGACTTACAGCGAATTCCTTTACTTTTTATTTCAAGCGATTTTGGTTGATTCGGATCCTGTTCACAATTTAAGTTCCTATTTTACTATTGGTTTCAAGCTTAGTTAATTTTTTTTTTATTCTGCTTTACTCTTGACTGATCCTGTTCCATTTCTTTATTATTTATGCCCTCCCCATCATATTTCTTAAAAAGTTCATGAGTTACATGTTTTACTAGATTTTCACTTAATGTGTTATTGCTATCTACATTAAAACCATTATTCTATTCTGTTAAAACATTATTAATAACAGGTTGAGGCTTATGAATTTGCATTTATAGCTTAATATTAAAAAAAAAATACTATTATCCTTCCAGACACAAGTGTTCTATTGAAAAGCATAGACAAACAAAATGAAATACACCTTTTCATTTAATTTTGATTTATGGAAACTTATATTGTAACTCGTAAAGTATTATGTCATCTTAAAAAGCCAGTAGTTCTATAATTTCGCTTAATGAAGTAATAACAATATAATCTTATTCTATAATACAATACTTACATTTAAATCATGAACTTATTCTTGACAAATTTCTCTAAATCGAATTCCCTTTAATTTCATGCATAGCCATTGTAGCTATTGTTAAATAATGTTCATTTCAGGCAAAAGCAATTACTGCGACGTCATCAAAATTTGTATCATAACCCTGATTATGTACCAACACCGCCAAAGGAAAAGACACACGAATGTCATGAATGCAACAGACAGTTTGCTCACAAAGGAAATTTGATCCGACATCTAGCAGTACATGATCCAGACTCTGGTCACCATGAACGGGCTCAGGCCCTTAGGATTGGCAGACAAAAGAGGATCCAATATGTTGAAGCTGATCCACTTGTAAGTAGAACAATAATTTTTAGTGCAATGCCTATATAGTATAGTAATTATGTATATATACTAAAATTAGTGCGAATTGACCAATTTGAAGCTAATTTATGATAAGTGTTAATTTATTAGTTATTATGAGAGATTTGTAGTTTTTAAGTGCTGCTTGCTATGTGTAACATATTTATATTAATGCTTTGCGATCATCAATTGTTTATTTAAAATGCACAGCAACCGATAAGTAATATTTAAATAATCATAAATTAAAATTATAACTCTAATACAACCATCACAGAAGTAAAATAGTACTATTAAAAATGCAAAATTTCATATGTATACATATATGTATAAGTGACAAAATTTGTTATGATAAATTTGGAAAGCACATAAATAATAATAGATGCATGGCATAGTTAACAATGTAATGAAAGTACTTATATATGCAAATACTGATTTATGGTGAGAATGATGAATCCATCATTCAAATTCATTATATTTACAGCAAAAGACGAGTAACCATCACGAAATTCTTCACTGAAATTGACGCGACCGCACTTGAACTCTGCAAACCAGTTATAAATACTCGTTTTGCTGTTACTTCATTGCCAAAAACAGTTTGAAACTGAGTGAGGCTCTGCTAAGCTGTCAAATTACACTTAAAATCGCAATGAATATTTTCGCGATGTAAATCCATAATAAAAGACGCAATTTTTAAAATGATGCCTCAATTTAAAAGCAATTGACAGTAAGACAAAACTATTCTACAACCTAAGAGTTCCATATTCAAATGTAGGAATTAGTCTTTAAATATTGTTTATGTAAGTGGCCCGTTCCAGAAACTCATAGTGCACCCTATGTATATGGAAAAAATTCCTATCCAGGGCCAAAGATTTTATCTAAGTGAATATAAAATGTACATCGCATATGTACTTTTGCAAGATTTAAGCTCACTTTTATTATCATGATGACATGCAGTTTTGACAAAAAAGCTTAGTGAATGCAATATAACATTAAATTTTTTGGTAATACAAACAACAATTGTGTTAAGTTTGTATGAGCTGTTAAAATAAAGATAGACTGCTATTCTGTTTTCACATATTAATTTCTGAATTCTAGGTAATATCTGTAAAGATTCAAAGCGAATTTTATTTTCTAAAGACGAAAATGCAGTTTTCTTTAAGTGCTGGAAGTTTTACAATGAAAAAATATATATATGAGAAACTGATTTATTAATGCTCCTTTCAGGAACAAATACATGAGGTTTCAGATGAAGATCAAGAGGAAACAACAAAAGATGAGACCAGTGAAATTGTAACAGTATCAGCTGAGGATGGTAACAGATATGTTGTTCTTGAAGTCATCCAGTTAGAAGATGGTACTGAACATACAGTTACTGGTGTTGATTCAGAGTTTTACATGGAAGTTCCTGTTGAGAGTATTGAAGGTAATCTATTTATACCAAAAATTCTTACTATCCTGATGACTACTTTGTATATTGACTTATTGGCAATTTTCTATTTGTGGTATTGATTACATTGATATAGAATCAGTTCCTTCATTTTTACATTGAACAGTTTTGCTGCAAATCTTAATCTCATTCCTGCTCTCAATTCTGCCCCTGTCTGACTTATTTGATCTTGACTCCATTTTTTCCTATAGCTTTTTGTTTTTTTTTTTTAATGTTTGTTCATATTGTAACATTATAGACCTAGTAATTATTGCGTTATTACTAGAGATGAAACGGATATTCGGGAACTATCCACTAACCGGCCTATTCGGCTCAAATTTTAAATCCAGCCGAATACCAGATAAGAAACGAATTTCTGGCTGGATACCAAATTTCAAATAAATACAACATAAAGATTGAAGGCACTTTATTTAACATTAAGAAATGTGAATTTTTAATAATAGAATGAATAAAACCAATTCTATGATGAATGAATATCTTTATCCTGCTATTTATAGCAGAGTAAAACTTGTTCTAGGAGTCTGTTTAATCCGGTTCTTTCTACTATGGATAATGGCTCGTTGTCAAGTGCAATCAGTTTTGCTATTAAATAATGATATTTCTTGGCTTTTGGTTCATTTACGTCCCAAAGTAATTTTCCTTCGAATGATTCTTTCAAGCTCAATTGCATATTTGTCAAAGAAGTTGTTCCCAGGTTAGCTAATGCAATTGTAGTTGGCACGCTATTGGTAAAATCTATATTCATGTTATTCATATTCAATTGCTAAATTCAGTAGGATGATTTGTTTTTAGTCGATTCTTCATGGCAGTAGTATCTAGAAAATACGAGTTTGTTATTAACAAAACTATGTTACCTATTAACTTGACTTATACAAAGTAAATGCAACCGACTTTAAAAGTGCAGTGCAAATGACCGTGACAAACTATAAAAGGTTTCATAAAAATAGATTTTGTCTTATACAAAAGTAGTATAAAGATAAGTGCAAAAGCAGAAATATTTACCAAAATTGTGAAGGACTTTTAAATAATTAATAAAATAAACCTATTATTAATTTTTTTTTGAAGAATTTATCGGTTTTAAGACAACTGCAAATTAACTAACTACCAGTCTGAACCAAGGTATAAATTTTGAAATGTAATGTACTTAACAAACCTATTCAAGTTATTTATCTAACCACATATTTAATAATTGTTCGATCAGTGATAAAGTCCATCAAATAATTAAACACGTATGAAAAGAGAAACTAGTTTTGTTTGGTACATATCTGCCTTTTTTCCTTCCCCACCATGAGAAATTTTTGCATTACATAACAAACAAATAGCAAACTTTTTATATCAAAATATTTCCATAAAGGTGATCTTTTCTTTATCGAAGACATTTTTCTTCGGTACCTAACTTTAGATTTATAGAAAAAAAACAATAATAAAATCACCACAAACTCAAACAACCACAACACGTCTTTTCATTACCTTTTATGATTGTATTTGTAATCAATTCAAGAAGACAATAAAGCGCTAATTTCATCATAAACGAAAGGGTCTGAAATCACCCGAGTCCATCTGATCGCTTAGTGATTCACTCATGTAACTAGTCGCCACTCGACTATGTTCGGCTGAAGATTTGGCTATCTGGCTTCAATGCTGGCTGAATATTTGGTATCCAGCACATCTATCCGTTTCATCTCTACTTATAACTTCTTCGATTTAACCCTTAATAACCCACAAGGTTCACATGGACACTTTTTTATATTATTTTATGTATAAATATTAAAGTATTCTATGAGAAACCATTTTATTTATTCTGTCTCTAGGCTTAATGAATCCGAACATATGATAATATTTGTAAGATTATTAGTTTAATTATTAATAATAATATAAACTCACGCCTATTTCCCAAAAGGGTCGGGTGGGTAGTATAAGCGAAATTCTGAAAAGGGATGGGGTGTATGGACCAAACGTCTTTGTAAAACATTGCAAAAATATTTTGGCTAACAGCTAGAAGGTTTTCTGTATTTTCGTAGATCTGGAAATAGCTTATGATAGAGTGAAAAGAAATGATCTAGGGAGAACCCTATCCATGCATGGTGTGAGTAGGGGATTTATACAGACACTGCAATCTCTACAGGGGCTTCAGTGCCTGCGTCAGTATAATCTGGGCATACAATGACTTGTTTGACATCTGCAGGGGCGTCAGACAGGGATGTGTAGTAGCTTCACTGTGGCTATTCAACCTACACATGGATAGTTATCTGTATGATTTGAAAGAGTATGAGAAATGAGTATGAACTATGATGGATGAGCTGTCTGTCAAATGCCTCCTATACACTGACGACCAAGTGATCCTTGCGCCGTCGGCGTGCGGGGTGTAGATGGTAAATAAAATGAATCATCCTTTTAACAAAAAGGGTCTGAAAGACTGATGTCGGTAAGACTAATGGTGATTGAAAGGGACAAAAACATGACTGAATGTGATTTACTTATAGAAGGTGAGAAAGTGGAACAAGTGAAAGAGTTTGTGTACTTGGGTAGTCTGTTTACAAATTGTAGTAAACATGATAAAGATATTGAAAGAAGAGTGAATGGGGCCTTGCTCTATTATGAATAGTAAAAGCGTCTCACGACAACCGCGCTTGTTGCCGCTGTTATATATAATATAATATAATCTTATTAACCATCAGTATATGACAGACATTCATGCAAACATACTTTTACATTTCTTAAATTGTAAACCACCTTTAACATCTACAAATGATTCTCCATTAAATGGTCACAATTGCATACTGATACAATCAGTAGTCTTTAAGGATTGAACCTCAAAAAATGAACTTCATTGTATATATACAGATTAGAATTTATGTTATGATTGTATTGCTTGTGCCTATAATTTTGAGTATTTTGTTTCATTCATTGCTTAGAATTTTTTGTCTAAGTACTAGATAATTTAATCATAAAGCAGTCATGCTCGCATTTATTTTGGTATAAGCAACTGCTAAAAAAAGATTAACACAAGATGAACTTCAATGGCATTTGCCAAAAGTGATGACAATGACGTATTTATGCTTGAATTTGATAATGATAATCAGAACTTTTCTGTTTACAATCATTCTGAGAGTTAAAGTAACATGACTGAATCAGCTTCTGAAAATGATGATGGACAGCTACCCTCTATTTGTATATCATATTCTGGAAAATAAGTGCTAAATAGGATAGAAATTTTGGCATACAATGTAATCTACCGGTTATGTCATATATAACCATAGTACCGAAGTATCAGAAACAGCACTTTTGATAATTGTTTTAGGAGCTTTGGTGCAACCAAATCCTTACTCATCCAACGTTTTTGCTTTTTTCTAATAAAAAAAAGTTAATATGTGTAATAAGAACAAAATCTGTAATAACAACAACTTCATCAAGGGAGTATTGATGTGCTTGATCAAATTGTTTGTGAATACAGTGGTAAGTTCAATGTCAAACAAACATATGATCTTTTCCATTTGCATATTACTTGAAACCAAGTTGAAGAAATACTCAAAAAAAATATGAGAAAATGGCAAGTAACTTGCTTACACCTCATATATAAAGTCAAAATGAGAAGGGAATGATGAACTCTTGCTTAGCACACATCCAAGGAGGTAGTAGAATCAAACCAAGGATCTGCTCGATCATCATCATTATCTGAATCTGTTTGCAAATTGCAAAAAGAAAGAGGCATTGTCATATTTGTCCATCAAAATATCTAGAACTTTTAAGAACATTGTGATAAATGTAATTGTAATGTGTGGGATTGAACATTCTGTGGACAAAATAAATTGTAATCATTTAAATAAATAAATAAGTAATACAGGTTAATACATTGAAAAAAATATATTGATAAATTTTATTGCAGTTAAAGTAGCCGGCAAACTTCTTGGTCATCGCATGAGATGGTGGAGGAAAGTTTGTGCATGACACCACGTGCAAAATATTGTTTCATTGAAAAACACTATTTTTATTAGTGGCATTTTATTGCATCAGCTAATAATATTTTAGCTAGTGGTATAGAGACAAGAGATCATGAAAAACATTCTTATTGGTAAATTAGCAATTAAAATAAGTTATCGATGATCACAACAGAATTCGGTAGCAGATTTGGCATAAGTTGCAATGCAGCCATTTTCATAATTTTCATAATTCATGTTATCATGGTAATCTCAGACTTTGTGCGGCTTTAAATAAGAGCAGTGCGTTTGACGCGAATTCGTTTTGAATCCTGCGTGGACAATAAAAAGCGCTACCCTGTTAAATTGGTTTTCAAACCTTGGGTTGACCCATCTGACCGACTAAGTCTTAGTCCTAGCATGAGATAAGTCCACATATGACTTATGGTGTATATGATGGAGCTAACTTCTTCCCTAATGTTTTTAATTTTTGTAGGAATTAAATCCTAAATAACCGAATATTAGTTTTTTCAATTAGCAGCTTTCGATTATTTTCTGTTTTCTTCCATCAAAAGCCCAACTGTTTTATAAATCGTCATAAGCTGCATTCCGATCCGGTACAATTAATGTCTTGTTTTATTTTTTCACCTAGCTTTTCAATGATCGGAAGCTGCTTATTTGTGATGGTAATTGTGGATGCATCTCCTTATTACTGATTGATCAAAACTATCAATGTCAGTCACCTTTTTCTTTCCCGATCTTTTTTACTGGGATTCCAGAATATGGCTTGTAAGCAGACTTAGGTACACAATTACTATGCGAACAAGTTCTGGCTTCTGAAGTCGCTCAATGCTTCTTTATCTCACTTTGCATCTTTTTTCAAAAGCAATAAACATCATACACCATTTTTCTGGCTTGTCTTTTCAAAACAATGTTTATTTTTTCATATGTGGTGTAACGAAAACCACAAAATAACAAAATTATAACAAAAAACTCAACAAAACTAGAACAAAAAATGATGGTAAAGTCTACAAAATAACAAAATCTGCTTTCGTAATCACTGGACGCGAGAGTGTACACGAACAACGGGACGTAAATGAAGTACGGTAGGCAGCGTCAACTGACCAATCAATCAGAGCGCGCCCCGCCCTTCGTCATGCACTGCATCTCCAAAAAGGGACCTATTTTTTGTTTCTTCGAGGTCGTTTGTCCAAGAAGTTTGTTGACTATTTTACCATATTTTGTTTCCTTTAAAATGGTTTGGTTTTGATGTACTGCTAAGTTATGTTACAAAAGCATTACATTAAATAAGTTGTTAAGATAAAATGAAATAAAACCAATATTCTGCTCCAAGCCAAACTCTTTACTTGCAAAAACCCCATTACAACCTGTTCAGGAGTTTTAAAGATGTTGTAAACAGACACATGCAGCTAGAAAAAATAAAACTAATTGGTTGTACTGTTTTATTATATAAACACTAGCTTTTGCACGGGGCTACGCCCGCGTATAATTCTTTCACCTTATATATATCTCCATCACAAAATCAAGATCTCGATTGCTATACTGTTCGATTCTGATCCCAGTCCTGCTCTTAATGTCAATTTCTTTCATTCTCGAGTCCGATTGCGGTTCTATTTTTAATCCTGACTGGTCTTGATCGAAGAAGATTCTGACTCTTTTCTTGATTCCTC
>BGZK01003357.1:0-26705 GCA_005406025.1 Eumeta japonica
ACTCAGGTTTTTAGAGGACGTAATTTTATTTTTGATGTCAGTGTAAAAACAAGTTTAGGGTCGCCACCCCTGTACGGCCGCCATCTTGTGTTAAATGGTATTTACGATATATCTCTTAAACTATTTATTTGATAAAAAATTTGTTAACATTTTTGTTACAAATTAAATTCTCTCACAACTGTCCAGTAACTTTTGTCGTATATAAATAAAAAGTTATAAGCGAAAATATTCAGAAATTCGAGAAAAAATCATATTTTCGATTTAACTTTTTTATCATTTTACGAAAAATGATATCTGACCATTTTGTAGATCGTTTTTGAGGAACAACTTTCATTCGTCATATTTTTCATTAAGTTAGTTAAGGTTTTACAGTCCGAAGTGAGGTACTATTTTTCAGTACTTTTAACTATACCTATATTATACGTGTGTACCTATAATATGTCATCAGTTATTGATTGTTTTTTATTTTTTTTTACTTTATTATTATAATTTTTAATTCTAAATTTTGCAATATTATTAATAATTAAATATTGACTCTTTTCCCCACCACCCACGAGGTAGAGTCTAGAGGCGTTTTTTTTTTGGTATCCCCAATAGGCATAATCCACGGTGATTTTCTAAATTAGAAACTCAGTCTTGATGGACCAGGCTGCTCAGCATCTGATCGGGTTTCTGAATTAAATACCAGTGGGAGAACTGGAGGAAGGGTGTTAATGTTGGCGGTTCATCATCAAAGTCATTTTCATTTATTAATTGAAGCTTCAAAATTGATCTTTGCATGCAAAGAAACTGTGGAGCGATGGATGCCGAAAAGCAGGAATGAAATGTTCTGTAGTATTCCATTGTTCTGGAGAACTTGCAGCAACGTAATGGAACTCTCAGAATTAATAAATGAAAATGACTTTGATGATGAACCGCCAACATTAACACCTTCCTTCCAGTTCTCCCACTGGTATTTAATTCAGAAACCCGATCAGATGCTGAGCCGCAGCCTGGTCCATCGAAACGACTGAGGACGGAGTAGTTCTAATTTAGAAAATCACCGGATTATGCCTATTGGGGATACCACAAAAAAAAACGCGCCTCTAGACTCCACCTCGTGGGTGGTGGGGAAAAGAGTCAATATTTAATTATTAATAATATTGCAAAATTTAGAATTAAAAAATTATAATAATAAAGTAAAAAAAATAAAAAACAATCAATAACTGATGACATATTATAGGTACAATAATATAGGTATAGTTAAGAGTACTGAAAATAGTACCCACTTCTGAGCGCTGTAAACCTTAACTATTGACTTAATGAAAAATGATGCGAATGAAAGTTGTTCCTCAAAAACGATCTAAAATGGTCAGATATCATTTTTCGTAAATGATAAAAGTTAAATCGAAAATATAAATTTTTTCTCGAATTTCTGAATTTTCGCTTATAACTTTTTATTTATAGTTATACGACAAAAGTTACTGGACCAAAGTTGTAGAGAATTTAATTTGTAACAAAAAATGTTAACAAATTTTTTATCAAATAAATAGTTTAAGAGATATATCAAATACCATTTCAACCCCTATTTTCAAGATGGCGGTTGGACGGGTGGCGACCCCACAAACTTGTTTTTAGCTTTACACTGACCCCCACACATCAAAAAATAAAATTACGTCCCTCTAAAACAAACCCCAAATGTAACATTTCAATGGACTATATAATTTTCGTATAAAAGAGGATTACTTATGTGTTGGAAAGTTTTATAAATTAAATATTTCGTATTTATTAATAATTGTGACCATATTATAAAAAGTTATGATTAGGAGATAACCACAAACTGGCCGATTATTTTATATTACGATAAAAATGCTACTTACGGGAACTTGGAATTTATATAACTTATTTACGTAATGGCTGTTAATACTTTAACTGACAATAAATAGACATAAAAAATATTACATTAAATGAAAAAGGGTATCTAAAAACTTACAAATAATACATTTATTTATTTACAGGTAAACAAAAAGTGTGATCCTGTAAACCAAAATATTTCATTTAAAAGGGACTATCTAAAGATTAAACTATCAGAACATTTGAACATCCTGTGTACTATCCCCATTATTTCAAGTTTCAATTTGGTTTCTTAAAATATTTTGCAATCATCTCCAAATCGCAACAATTCTCATTTTTCGCATTTTGTACAAGCAAACTAGAGTCCTTCTACTGAACTTGCATGTAAAACTTTAATAAACACATACTTATGAGGCTCATAAACGAATCTAATACCCGCTGATGGCTGTGTAATTGTCTATATGGAATCTTACATACCACTACTTGTGTCCCGAGAGTCCGTAATAGAACATTATTATTACATTACATATGACATAGGATGAATTCCCTCATCCTTATCATCGACCGATCACGCTCTGAATCATGATCCCGATCGCTGTCCTGTTTCGATGCCGATCCCAACGCTAGTTAGCCTCATTCTAGGCTTCGATTACAGCCTCGCTTTAGATTTTTAACGCGGTCTCGTTTTAAGCAGATTCTGATTCTGATGGCGCTGTCGATCCCGTCCCGATATCAATTCTAATCTCAGCACTGCTCCTCATTCCTATTCCGGTCAGGAACTTTATTGTGATTTTTCTCCCACATTCGATTTCTATCCCGTCCTCGATTCTCGCTTCTGCTCCCCCGTCTTGCTTACAATTTCAATTTCGCTACAGGTCACCGTTCTAATTTGAACGAAACCGGAGCAAGTGCTAGTAAAATCAATAATTTTAATAGCCTACAACCTAACTAGAGATTTTTTTAATCCGTTAATGCAATTCAAATTCAAATCCATTTAAACGCATACAAATTATTTATTAGATGAACCAACAAAATTTGCAAGATACAGAATTTCCACCATCCATACTTTAATGAAATATATAAATTATATCAGAGAATTTATTTATTTCTAGAAATGAGATTAGAAATAAGGCTCAGGCAAGAAAAAAATCTAAACTCTTTATTGAAAATATTCTATAATATACTAATAAATTGGATTATAATAATAATGCAGTAGTACAATAAATAAAGAAAAATAATTCCAAAAAATGACTTATTATCCAACAAATATATATTGCAGATATATATATCACAGGTTAAACTATATTATCCAAATTTGCATTTCCCAAAAAATCAAATAAAAAAAACTTAATACTGACTACCCTCCGCTCGTGGCTCCACGCGCGTAGACATGGAGCGTAGATATGAATCCATCATCTTATATATCGACCGACTATTTTCTTAACCATGACTTTGATCGGTGTACGAATACGATCTTGGTCTTGTTCTCAATACCAATTTGTCTCACTCTTCATTTCCATCGCGTTCCTGCTTTTAATTACTATCCCAGCCTCAATTTTTATCTCAGTACTGATTTTTATTCCAATTTTTGACTTGATCTTGATTCTAGTCCCACAGTCGATTTCGATTTTGGTCCCGTGATCGATTTCGAACCTTTCCAGTCTCAGTTCTTGATTCTGCTCCTCTTGTTTACAATATCGATTCCACTGCCACTTATTTTCAGTATCGATACAGGGCGTTTGCCCTGTCCATGATTCCGATTCGGATCCTTGGACGGGGCATATTACTTAGGTTATATTACTCAGGGAAAGTGTATTTCCCTACAAGTGTGTAGTATATATAACGCGTTCTATACCGCCTACTTCAAACACAAAGCCTTAAGTCGAATTAACGGTAGTTTGCGCTGTTACGACGGATCACCGATAACGCCCCGCGGAAGTTGTTCACTATCGGCTACCTACAGAGGGCGCACGAAACAAATAAAATTTTATATTATTGACAATGGCTGTCACGTCCCGCCCGCGCCCATCCTAGGGCGTGATTTTATGTCAGAATTTAATTTAGGTATAAGTGAAATGAAATATATAGATAATCCGGTAATTGAAGAAACATCAGTAGCGAAAATATTAATGAATAAATTTCCGGCCGTTTTCAAATAAATTAGGTAAATTAAATAAATTTAAAGTTCAGTTACAACTTAAGCCCGATGCTAAGCCTATTTTTCAAACCGCGACCGGTCCCGTTTGCATTAAAACCGAAAGTAGACGAAGCGTTAGATAAATTGATCGAAACGGGTATTTTGAAAAGCGTAAATTACTCTGATTACGCAACTCCTATCACACCGGTATTAAAGTCGGACGGTACGGTGCGCGTGCGGCGATTACTCGGTCACTCTGAATAAAGTGCTGCACATCGATAGGTATCCGCTACCACGCATAGAGGAATTATTCGCACGCCTACATGAAGGCAAGGAGTTTAGCAAGCTCGACTTATCGATGGCGTATATGCAACTCGAACTGACTGAGGACTCGCAGCCGCTCACTTGCATCAACACGCACCGCGGTCTTTTCCATTTACGCGACTGGTTTTGAGTTATCGTCGGCGCCTGCGATATTTCAAAAACAATGGAACGAATTCTGGCCGGCATAGAAGGAATATGTATATTTTTAGACGATATTTTAATACCCAAACAAAGATACACATCGGAAAAGATTAAATGAAGTATTAAATAGATTACAAGAAGCGGGTTAACCTTACAGAAAGAAAAATGTGTTTTTTCAAAAGTCTATCGAATACTTAGGCTTCGTGATAGACAAAGATGGACTACATACTTCTCCCGAAAAGTCAAGGCTATCAAAGAGGCCGAACCTCCGAAAAATGTTTCACAATTAAAATCGTTTCTCGGTTTAGTTAATTATTATCGCTCATTCGTCCCGCGCATGTCTACAATATTAGCCCTTTGCACGATTTGCTAAAATGGGTGCAAAATGGATGTGGTCGGAGGCGCATCAGAGCGCTTTCGAAACGGTAAAACGCGCCTTGGAATCGGAACTGGCGTTGGCGCACTACGACCCGCGTTTATCCACCGTGCTCACGGTCGACGCGAGTCCGACCGGCCTGGCGCGCGTGCTGGCGCAGCAGCAGGAGGACGGCTCCGAGAGTGATAGCGTTCGCTTCTCGGCGCGCTCACCCCAAGTGAACGTGTTTATTCACAAATACAAAAGAAGCGACCGCGATTATTTTGGTGTTAAAAGTTCCACCAATATTTGTATGGCAGGGCAGATCCATTTGTTCTCAAAACCGATCATAAGCCACTTTTATCAATATTTGGGAACAAAAAGGGATCCCCGAGATGACGGCAAATAGGCTGCAAAGATATGCACTTTTCTTATCGGCATAGAATTACACCGTACAGTACGTTCGTAGTGCAAATAACGTCGCGGATTATCTATCTCGCTCGCACCCGCAGGCGCGCGGCTGCCGACGGAAGCGGCGCGGGACATGCGCGGCGAGCGTCGATGTTGAGGACGGGGAAATTAACTCGTATTTGCATTTCATTTCGAGTAATGATCAATCCAGCATAACTATTAAAGAAATCAAAGTCAAAACACAGAACGATCCGATGTTACATTGTGTTGTTAATTTTATAAGAAATGGCTGGCCCCGAAAATGTCCGTTTTTTTACATTAAAACCATATTATAATTATAGATTTCAATTAAATGTAGAGGACGGATGTATTCTGAGAGAACACAAAGTAGTAATTCCGTTCAATTTACAAGGCAGGATCTTACGAGAATTCCACTCCTCACATTTCGGCGTAGTAAAGACTAAGGCGCAGGCGCGCCGTAGGTTCTGGCGGCCCGGGATAGACGCGGACATCAAGAGCGCAGTGGGCGCGTGCGGCGCGTGCACGGCGCTGCGGCCCGCCCCGGCCCGCGCGCCACTCGCGCCCTGGCCGTTCATTTGGATATGCTGATTGTGGCGGGCGGCCCCCACCTCGTCGTGGTGGACGCGCACTCTACGCGGGTGGAGTGGGCTCCGCTCGCGGACGGGCGGCACCGAGCCGGTATTACGGCGGCTCAGTTGTTAGGTCGGTTCGGGTTACCACGAACTATCGTTACCGATAACGCGACGCCGTTCACTTCGGCGCGGTTCCGTAGACATTGCGAGGTGAACGACATTAAACACATCATGATTCCACCTTACCACCCGGCATCTAATGGTCAAGCGGAAATGACCGTAAAACTTATTAAAAGGGCATTCAAAACGTTAATGTCGGAAACGAATAGTGTCTCTTCGCTCGAACATCAAGTAAATAAGTATTTACTAAGCTATAGGAACTCCGTTCATAGTACGACCGGTGTCTCTCCAGCGCAATTAATGCTCGGCCGGAACGTGCGTACGAGGCTCGACTTGTTGTGTCCACGTAAGGACGTACCTAAACATGTCGCGCCAGCTCCGTCAGCCGCAAATCTCGCTCAGAATGTATCTCGTTCGCAGATCTCACAATCTAAATATTTCGAGGAAACGAAAATTATTTTACCGTCGGTGATAAAGTTATAGTGAAACGGCATTATCAAAACGGTAATGAATATAAGTGGCTAAGAGGGACTCTCGTGAAAGATTTAGGATCACGAATGTGGTTAGTACGTGCTAACGAACTAACTCAGTGTCTAAAGAAACACGTAGATCAGTTATTACACTGGCGCGGTGGCGACGACGCCTTCATTCAGGACACCCCCAGGCCGCCTACGAGCATTATAACAGTGACGAGTCGGACGACGATTACACGTTTGTAAAAATGCAGTCCAATGCTGATGACCGAGCGCGGCAGACGGAAATCGAAACCGCGACAACACGAGGCGCGGATCGTGCGGACGAAAGGCAGTCTGCCGAAGATTACGGCGAGGAGCTGAATATATCAAAAAACGACTCCAATACGACATCATCATTGCCGGAAGGCGGTGAAGAAGGCGGGGATACCGTGTCCCGTGGTTACGACAGTGTGGAGGACGCGAATGAGGACGCGTACTCCGCGGGCTCCGACCCGGAGTGGACGCCGCCGCCGCACCACCGCGCGAGATTGCCCTCTTCGCCATCAAAAGTAAACTTAAGTCGTCGACTTCGGCATTGACGGGGAAAAAGAGAAATTGTTTATATTTTGTATAGAGGTAAGTTCATAATTTTGTTTGTTTATTTTGTTTGTTCGTTTTGTTGTTTTAATAAAAATATATATTTTTGTATTGTATAAATTAGGGGTGAGGAAATGTAGTATATATGTGGGTAGATTCTCAGTTTGCAATAAACCTCGGAATAAAGCAAACATGTAGTTTTCATACATAACAAAGTGTAAGAATTTTTAGAATTTGCAATAGCACAAATATGTAGATGGCGCCAAAGCAAAATGTTACTAGTAAAGCGAAATTTTATACCGAGAGGATTCATTCATGATTCATGAAGGAATTTTTAGAATCGCTTCAATAGTTTGGTTCAATAATTCAAATACGCAGACAAAATCGGGGACAGTTGCTATTGCTAGTTTCGTATTAATTAGATGAAAGGTTCAAACACGCAAAGTAGAAGAACAAAATACAAAATCATTTAAACAATATTCAATCCCACTTCCCTCTACACCTACTTTCTAATAAACAATGTTTATTCCAAACGTAGTCGTACCTCGTTTCACAAAAAGTTTCATACTAAATTGAAGCCTTTTTACTTCGTGAAAAAAGTGCATTTCCGAAAATACTTACTTATTGTGTTCTTACATTGTACAAATCATCAACTAATCAAATTTAATTTCCATCGGTCTTATAATTTCGGAAACCTCGTCGTGTACGAATCGGTGAGTTGCTTTTCTCCAAATTTTATATACGCTTATTGTTTTCTTTAAATTTCAACTCTTTGTTTTTTTTATACATTATTTAATAACTACTCCATCTATTTATATACTATAAAATTTATACGTTACAATGATACATGAGATTTTTATGTCAAACATTATTTGCCGCACCTTTGAAACCATACACTCCCACAATCTATTTATTTCAGATTGAGAGAAGTCCCTCAATTAAGGTCCAAGTGAACCTTCCATGCTGGGCCGGTGCAGATCGGGAGCTGATAAAGAATGTCGTCACCGATCTGTTGACAACATATGATAACCACGCGGCTTAACGTTGCCTTTGAGGCACGGATCATGCGGCGTACGTTGACTTAAGATAAAAATTCATTGGTCGATTCAGCCTTGGTCGGGATCGAACGTGACACCTTCAGATTTGAAGACCAACCTTAACCACTTAGCCACCACCGCTCCGTGCTGATTAAACTGTTTGTTTTAGTTTACTTTAAAACCATGTCCAAACTTCATATGGTAATTAGGTTCCGGGCCAAAATGGCAAAACGGAAACCTTATAGTTTCGTCATGTCCCTTTGTCCGCGCGTCTGTCCGGATATCGCGGGAGTTTTATTCAAAAACTACAAAACGTATACTGATGAAATTTATGGTGTAAGTGACTTGTATAAGCCGCTACTTAGCTGGCAGGTTAAATACCAAAAATAAATATTTCTAGGGAGGGCATTCATACAAATAACAGAAGCTGCAAAAATTTTTTTCAGAAAAGTTCAACATATGGCAAATATTTTGATAGTTCTTCAAAAACATTTTAAGATGTCTAAACGATTTTTCTGTTTACGTGAATAATTTCGGAAATAATCGCTCCGAAAGATTCAGAAATTGTGTCCTCCCACCTCTATTTTCTAAAGCTTGTGTCAAAAAACATCCTCTTGAATCAATAATCAATTCGTTGAATGAGAATTGGTAGTAAAAGAGCAGATTCCAAACTTAAGTGAGTTGCACGCTGCATGCTCTAGATATTGCAGGCAAACGTCTATTTCAATGATAAAATAGAAATTATGTATAACATTTTTATTATTTAAATTTCGGATAAGCATTTTAATGATAATGACGTATTAATTAGTTGCCTATATTGATCGTTAATAGTAAGAAATGTGTTGATTTTGTTTGGTTACTAGAGGTGAGACGTTGAATCGCTGAGCTGGCGATTGATGTGGATTGAAGTAAATAGAGTGAATAAAACGCAGGTAGCTTACATGGTGTTGCTTTGCTTTTTTTTTAGAAATCTCATGTACATTTTTTGTCCAAAGTTTTCTTACAATCAAGTAACGACACGTTTCAAAGATTTGTATTACGAAATATTACTTCACTATTCTGTTTTTACAATTACTTGCTTTGTATGGATTCTTCAAAAATATGTAATTATCGTTTTCCTACAAATTATTTCACGTAATTCACGTAATATAGTTTTTTATTGATTATGACATTTATTCATCAATCCGTGCCTATGATTTTTCATTTTCTTGAATTGTCTCTCTTTTTTAAATTTGACACCTTATCAAATTTTCTGTGTAGTTTTCTTAATATTTCACGAGTCAGTTCTAATTTGAAGATGTTTTTTATGCTTCTGTCCAACGTTGCACTGTACGTAACCTAGAAAACCTTACAAAGATTTTAGTATGTAGACACAATATTAACCAATGTAAAGTATTTTATATTTATAAATAAACGTGACTACTCACGAGTAAAATGTATCTATAATGTGAATATTAGCCACGTGCTTGTCCATGAATTCATGAGTATATACTATGCATATGGGTGGAGTGGTAATAGAGAAAGGGATAAGAGAACGAAAAGAAAGAGGGAAAAGAAAGGTTTTATACACTACTCGCTTGTGTATACGACTGTCGCGCCTGCGCGTCTCATTTAACGGTTTTATTGCACGGACTTTTTCTTACGGTTTTACATCACATTTTTTCAGTTCGGTCGCGCAGCAAAATCCCTATCTCCAAGTCGCCGTAAGTGAACTTCGTTCCAAAAATAAAGTAGATATATTATTGCAGTAGTCTATCACAAATCAAATCTTGGGTGTCAAAAACAAATCGGGAGAACTGTGAAGAGCGACAGAGCCAAGTGTAATCAGCGAGTCTCTATAAAATTGACAAATCATTTGCTAATTTAACATCATATATGTAAATTAGTGAACAATTTGCAGAATTCATGTAAAATTGAAGGAAATAGTCTAGAAAACATTATCTTCATTTTAGTCACTTATCACTTTTAAGAACGGCACAAATCTTACACAGCAACTCAGAACGGCGATGTTTAATATCTACAATTTTAAATTTCAAGGCAAAAAAAAATGCTACTAAACGACATTCACAAAATTTGTTGAAACAGAATGTGCATTCCATAGAGGAACAATTCGTCAGCGAACAGATTTCGTCTATCACAACGAGAAAAATCCAATCATCCAATACATCGAAATAGAAGTATTTAGACGGAAACAGAATGCCCAAACTAAATTGGCTTCATAGAAGTCGTGGCATACGATATTGGCTTCGCCGCGGCAGAGATGTTCCCCATGTGTCCTTATTCTTTCTCTTTCTCTCGTCAACGAGTGTTTCGTTCTTACTCTTTCTTTCTCTTCGGTTAAGAAATAACAATGTCATTCAAAATTACATCTAAAACAGATAGTAATAAGGTCCTTTGTAAGAGATTTATTTGGTTTAAAAACATCTCATCTATTCTCATTTACATTTGTGTGAGTTGTGTGACACGAATGAACGTAAATTTGTTCGACGTTATATTTCTATGCTTTTCTTTTTCGATGATACAATATCTTTCGTAACGAATGTAATATGGAGGTTGAATAGCGATATTTCGAATATAACGACAGGAAACACCGTCTCGAGGTCTGCGGCTACGGAGTCGCTTATTTCTTTCGAAGTAAAGTAGTAGATTACTACTTGCCTTTGTTGGAAAGCGATAAGTGATTAGTGAACTAGGGAGAGGCGACGGCCAGCTGTATGTTTAAGTCTGGCGCGCGCTTGGCTCTTCATACAACGTTCAATGTGACATGGCAGTGATTATATACCTAAAAGAGAACGTCCATACCTACTAAATTTTCGTATCGTCTATTTCGCATATCATAAATTATTTGTAAAAGCAATAAAAACCTTAGTAAACCTTAAGAATCTTATTTTTTTAATTAATCATCCAAGGATGTGACTTTGAGTCATTTTTATTTCACTCTCCAAAAATCAAATATATAGTGTTTTTAGTATAAATACAATAATATAACGTAAACAAATCAAATCTTAATTAGTATAAAATAAAATATTGGTTAATTAAACGCCAAAATGCGTAAAACTTTCCAAAATAATCACAAATGCCCACTACCATGAACTGACTTTAATTCTAGTTGGAGTTATCGTTTTTATAATGCTCGATCGCTTCTCCTTTAAAATTACTGCCAATCGAGTAATTTTCCGTAACTAAAATGTAACTTGCAACATAGCGATTGCTATTTTTGTTTCATTTTTAATATAACAGATGTTTATTTCGATGAAAATGAAAGGTTATAAAATATAATAAATAAATAAAAAATAATTGTAGAGGTTACTTTTTTTACTTTCGCTAGCTATGATGTACTCAACCTCGTAATACCAGTGTAGTGATGGAATGCGCAGGCGCAAAAAAACACATATTCTATATATTACGCTTGGTAGTAAAGAGTGGAGAAGCTACGAATGACCACATAAAGAGGAGAAGAAGATAATAAGAAATACTGTATATCTATATGCTATCGCATTTTCTCTCGGGCTAAAATTTATAGATGCATATGTTTGTCTCTCTTTAATGTCACTTTTTCGTTTCATATAATTTCTAATCACAACGATGCAAAAGAAGTTTTCACTTCAAAAAGTAAGACGGAATCGTCTGACGATTTAAATGTTCAGTGTAGGCGTAGAACCGTAACACAGCACGTCGTCCGCGAGCCATCATGAAACGTTTATGATAAATATCCGCTATCATGCGCCGTATCACGCGCCTTTCCGTACACTGGAACGCAGTTATTTCTTTTATAACTAGATGAAATCGATAATCCTAATTTAAAACAGATTATTGTCGTATCCCTTATTCCGAAGTAAAAGTTCGTGTATCCTTTTCCCATTTGGGGACCTAAGTATTAATTAAGTAAAAAACACTTATGAACTACATACATGTGGAAGTCTGAGTTGTTGTCGATACTTTTATCGAGAAAATAAGTAAAAAGAAAAGTTCTAGCCGACCTTAGGCCACGCTATTCAGGCAAATGCCTAAAGCTGAGGAGAAGTACCCTAGAGTTAACTGTAATTACACATAACCCTCAGATAAGTATTACCAAATTTTGCTCATTGGCGACAGCTGCGGGTTTTTTTGCACTACCGTGCAACTACGTTGTTGTGCCGAGCGTGGTGAACTAAAAACCACCACTCCAAGTCAAAAATCTTATAGCTAATCTGCTCCTGCAGATTTACAGTTTCGCGCTGTTTGTCCTTAAAAAGTACCATTATATGTCTTTCTAATCAAAGTCCAGTTCAGAACGGCATGTCCTTCATTATAGTCAGTTACCTACTGGTTTTGGGATTGTCTTAAAGCTAATAATACCTTAACCGAATCTTGAAATGACAGTTAAACTGTTACCTGTGCTCGTATATTATCGTTCTGTGATTGTTATTCGGTTGTTTTTGTAAGAACGGCTCGCATATATTTTAAGCGTTCACTGGAACATTTTTTATAAGTTAAAATTAATACTAGTTTTCTTAACACCTTTTTAACTCATCTTGACTGCGATAACTAAATTGAAGATGAAACAAAATCTCTTCGCCCGATAATCCACTTAGAACATGAAAAACAGTGATAATGTGCTATCTACACTTACATGTATAAATTTACTTCACTTTATAATTATTTTTATAACTGTAGTTATAGCTATACTGTCTATAGGTTTTTAGTGTACGTTTGTTCTGATGTAACAGGCAATGAGCGAATATCTATGATTAGGTGAGACAAAAATATCTAATCGTCATACATCGCCGTCCCAAAACCTCGACCTTCGAGGTTCGTCGAGTAGCCTCGTGATTAGTTGTAAACGTCATTTTATTTCTCTTTCTCACGCCCGGCAGACGTATCGTTTGCTCTTTTCTACACACGTACACTAGTACATTTTGCAACTTACATTGTTTATTAGGGGCGAGTCTCGACCGGCGCAGCCAAATTATTATTGATTTATAATAATTTGGTGGTTTATTAATGTAATTAAAAAATACATATATAATTATTATTTATTGTGTAATAAGGTTTTATATAAGGTGAATAACATTCATTTTAGTTAGTACAGCATATGTTTTATCGAAATAAATACTTAAAATTAAAGTCAAAACTTAAACTGTCCTTATGTAGTAGTTTACAGTATAACACTTGATATATGACATAATATTTTTTTAATCAACCTGGTCTTAAAAGGCAGTCTTTCCCTCAAAAACAAAAAATTGAGGGTAGCTTATTTACAATTCATATAAAAATGATAAAATTCCACTACTTATATATACATTGCAGTTAATATCTATGGGCATATACGTATAGCCATATAAAATGTCCTTTTAATAAAGAGCTTATTTAACAATATTTATCCAAAGATAAATATTGTTTATATAAAGATACCGCCTTGAATATGCACACACAGCGCCTTAAATGAATTGGTGACTTTCAAGTACAAGAATGTGAGAGTTTCACACAATTTGTTTTCTTTCTGTTAAGAAATAGGTTGTTTTCACTAGACCACTCTTTTTTTTTTTCTACAAATTAACTACGTTTCATGAAATAGAACGAGTTTATTAAATATTTGACATTTAGTCGTTTTTACAGAGAAAATATTTTTTTGCTTCATTGATAGAGACAAAGTTTTATATATTGTTAAATCTCATTTTTTTATTAGACGGAACTTATGATCGAATGTACCGGTCACCGGTTTTTCAAGTGAATAACTCTAGAGATTTTCAAATATGTTCTTATAGAAAATTTTCTTTCAGCTTCACGCGAAAATCTATAGTAAATCCGTATCTAAAGTATCACTAATTCAGATAAACATCAAAAAACGTATAAAGAAACCAAAAAATAACTATAAAAAATTTAAAATAGTGAAGGTCTTTTTCATGTTTAACAACTCCGTTATCAAATAAACTAATAGGTGCGGTATCTTCTTTAAATTTTTTGATTAAAAACCGGAATAAAAACTAAGTACTCACTTATGAAAGGTAATTCCCCACGCTTTTAAGTCCTTTTCCGTCTTGAATCGCGGTCTCTTATAACGCAAGAAGGCATTTTCGAACTAACAACTTCCTCTTAGTATCTCGCGTGCGGGATATCTTACGGGTTAGTGGGACACTGCGCAGCGTTTCTATAAATATCTTTATTTGTTTTAGTTAATCATAGGCTAACATTAAGTAGGTATTTGAAGTCGGCTTACATTTTTTAATATCGTTATTTTCTTAACATGTTCCTATATATGGTTAACTAAAGTTCATTATACATTCAGCTTAGCTCGCAATTTATGATAATTATAAACACACATAATTGGCCAATCAGGTGTCGTATTTCAAAGCGCATGGTTCAACACCGAACGTTCTGATGTTACAACTAATAATTCTAGGGTCCCTACGGTTCTAATTAGATAACAGTCACCCTTGTACTCACGGTTCCGTCAATACGTCGATTACGTCTGTTGGATTCTGAGACCTTTAGATTTTAGGTTTATCCCCAATTCATAAGACGGTATCCACAGACTGTCTAAAGTGGCCTCTCTATCCCATCGCTAAAAGGAAGGATGTAAGTGAGGGAAAATATAAGCTGCCTTATTATATAATCAATAAATTACCGAATTCATTTTGGTAGAAAAATACATAGTCATGCGAAAACGTTTGCAGACAATTATAATCATTATCCTTTCACAAACATTTATTCATTCATGAACATTACAAATGCGTTGACATGCACAAACATAATACGGTATAAATAACTTAAATCAGTTGTCACATTTCAGAGCAAAAGCAAAATATCTATAAAAAAACATACTGATAATATTGAAATAAGTATTTCTTCTTCAATTTTCTGCAAAACGATCAATTATTTAACTGTATAATAAAATATGTGGTTTCACATTAGGATCTTAATAGAATATAAAATAAGGTTAAGCTATCCAAATAGTTTAAACAGTTTCCGTGAAATCGATGAGCGTATATACTATACGCTCATCGATTTCGAAAAAATAACATACTCGTAAAACATAGAACCTGTTTTTTTAAACTTTTTTTTAAAGTCGGTTACAATGTATCAAATCTATTATGGATGGATAGTCTAAGAAAACAAACAATCCTTACATAAACTCATTTTAAGAGTTATCTATGACAGAAAACTGTTGATGAGAGGACAAAGATAGTATTCCAAGTTAATTGCCGGAACGCTTTTAACTGAAAGACATAGTTCATAGTTCGGCATATGTAAATTAAAGGTGGGTGGCGCGCAAGTGGTTTTGGTTTCGATTGACGCAGCGGTGAAGCGCTCGGTAGGAACGTATGCGGTGTGTACCGCCCCCCGCCCCAAACCCCCGCTAGCACCGCTACCATACAGGTCCTACCGGTCACGCATTTGATTTTTACGTTTATTTTATAGCAAAATTTATCTAATTACGAACATTTTTCTAATGTGATAGAGCCATGCAACCGTCAACTTGGCTGCAACACGAAAATGGGCTGGCTCATTCAACTCGTGAGATACCAGCTTTAGTAGTAACAGCTTCTGCTGTTGCATTTTGTCCAGTGAGTGAAAGCTCCGATGGCTCTTTTCATTCACTATTACCCCATTCCCCCTTAAATCAGTTCATTCTTCCTGTCATAAGCTTACTCCCTCCTCTATCAGTTCACTCTGACCTCCATCAGATGACTTATACGATAGGCTGACAACGTACTGGTGACCACTCTCAAGTTGCAAATCTTCATGAGCAGCGGTAACAAACCTACTCGCTGATGGTTCGTAAGATCGTTTGCTTTTCGAGAATGGCAAAAAACTAGGAATCCATTGTCGAACACCTGGTAGATATGAAACATCGAAATTATTTTGAATATAAAATATGCAGGTTTATTAAAGGAAATAAATATGGCACAATCAAAAATTCACATTTAATTAAAGAAAAAATATACTATATTTAAAAAAGATATTTTCTATTTATCTTTTTGAGGGACGTATTGTGAGATATTTGGTATTGGGAAACAAAAGAAAAGAGCAGTTCTAAGTTTTTATCATAATATTTAATCCGATATCTCATCAGTTACTTCTGTCATAGTAGTAGTCGATATGTTCTTAGATTCCACACAAATTACAATGTACACAAATGACTCGTGCGCAGAGTCCAATAAAAGGGGAGCGCAGTCAGAATGGAAAAAACGACTTCTCAATTCTGTGGACTAGTCGCTTGCACCGCCATGCGCAAGCGACTTGTGCACAAAAGCGAGTGGAGGGAAGCGTAGCTTGAATCGAGAAGACGACCAGGTCTCTATTACGATTTTACTCCCATGACGAACGATAAGATATTTTACATCAAAACAATACGTATCCAAAATGGGTTGAAAATCTTTATCGATACAACTTTAAACACGACGTTGTTGGCCGTAATAGACACACTCGCTTTCGACAATGGTACGTCGTTTACATCACACAATTTCTAAAAATCTCTGAATTTAAAATATTTTGTACAATTATCTAGAACATATACCACTAGTATCTCTGAGACCGAGAAGATGTAAGTTTGTTATACATAGGCTTTAACAGTTTTACAGTATTACTGTTAAAACCCATATGCAACGAATTTTAAATGTATGTGATTTTTGCATCGATTTCAACAAAAGATTACTTGAATTTATTTTTTGAACATCCAAGCTCATTCAACTTACTACATGATATTATAGATATTTGTGATACCGTTTAACTAAATAAAGTCGGGGTCGAACCATCGACATATTAATATGCAGATGAACCGAATGGAGGTAGCGCGAGGTGGTCTTCTCGTTGGCACGTGTCGCCGACACGGTTCGGCGCTGCCAGTATTCTTAGTCTATGCTCTACTGGAAACTATTGTGCGCTGCATACAAGCTAGATTAAAAAGCGCTCGTTGAGAAACAATTAAATGAAATTAAAGTTGGATGAGTTAAAATTATTATTTAAAATATAATAAGTCATATCATATATTTCGTTCTTTTTTCTAATCAATTTGGCAGTCGGAGTACATCTCAATCATATATGTGTTTTGGAGGCAACGAGTTTGAGACTCTGATACGATGAGTTATGCGAATCCTGCTTAGACTCTTACACAGGGTTCCAAAAAGGAAGGAGAGTGAGATGATACTAAGCGCTGGCGCAGTTTTAACACCGCATCACGAGTGGCAGCGGCGAGCTTGGCGCGTGTCGTAGTTGCGCTAGCGTAAGATTTGGAAGCGTTCGAGCCACTCGCCACGCTTCACTAATCTACTATAAGATTCATTGTGAGTGCATTGGTTATACGAAATATACGCATATCTCATAATATTCTTGGGATTGCGAATCTTAAAAGGAGGAGTCCTTTTAAGATATGATCACTTCATGGTATGTTTATCCGTCTGCGTCTGTTGGTTGTTGTAATAATTCGCTATGAAAATTTATCATTTTCAAAAATTGGATTTTTTAAAATTATTTTTGAAGTGAAACTTTCTTTGGGGCGTTGTGAATTGTATTTTATGAAACGAAAATGTGTAAGAAAAACGCGATAGCTATAAATGTATATATAGCTTTTAGGCTGTAAGAGAATGACATAGAATGCGCTTGTATATAGTTTCCCTGTCCTTGGTCTCCTCTACATGCGGTGGTACGTAGCGGTCTGCGTGCCACTACTCTACGCCGTACACGGCCTCTGCATACCGCGGAGATTAGACTCCATGATGTCTTCTATACATATATAATGAAAATAGGTTGTCTTTGTTCGCCAATTACGTAAAAACTACTAAACGTATAGACATGGGACTGGGACCACTCGATACGGAATTATTTGTAGATGGTTCTAAGCTAGTCATTTTTCGAATTCCGTAAATCCTTCGCCATTTTATATATAATAAAAATTACCCAGCGAAGCGGGCGGGACAGCTAGTATAATATATTCTTAATCTACTCGAAATATATACAAAGCGAAAGAGAGAGAGCGAGAGATAGAAGTGTTGTAATCTATTGCACATTATTTCATGTTGAATCGAACAATTTCTATCTTTACTAAAATCTTACCGTAAGTAATAAAAAAAAATATCGATCAATCGCACTCTCTGTCTTCTCTCTGTTTCCACCTCCATAATGTATTACTCTCATTCTTTTAAAATTAACCAGAATATAAATTTCACTTCTAATAAGTGTCAACTCTCCATGATTTTGTATTTTTTAAAGAAAATTTATACATTTTTTGGAAAATTTAAAGATTAACTTTAACACCGAAACAAAAGTTTCGACACGTTCTCGGAACTGATATCTTGCTGGTATAGGGTATAGAAAACGAGAAAAAATTTTCTAGACTGTTGATGGATGAAATGTCTGCAAACATAATTAAATTCGTACAGAACCTTCAAGGTGCGAGTCATATTCGCAAGAAAATCGCTGCCCAAGCTATCGAAGTGAGTCGAAAGAAATGCACTGCATTCTAGCCAGTCGTTTGATAGCTTTTTCCTCTCTAACCTCTTATAAAATAGGAAACTTTTTTAATTGTAGGGACCGCATTAGCTTATGAACTAGTTATTTTTTTAGAGCTTATTTAAACCAATATCTATTTGGTAGCAAGAGAATTCGCGAATCTGGTTTCATTATTATTTAATACTTCGTCATTATTTACGTCCCTTGTGATCTCGCTATTATACAGTATTCTTTTTAGAAAACCGTTAAAGAAAGGGAACTAAAATGTAGTCAAACGTTACGTTATCTATACTACTATATAAATCTGTAGCGTCTGTCTGTACCTTTTTTGTAAGATTTTGTGATAGATATTCATTTTATGACTAATTTACTTCAATTTTATCATTTTGAAATGCATGTCTGTGTGTACGTACTTTTATAACTCAAGATCGGCTTCAGCAATCATGGTGAAGCTTGGTGTACTGTAAGAATATGTAATTGAACACGTGATATGCTACTGTATGTTGGATTGTCTGTTTGTTTTTTATAACTTGAAGAAGGTTTAAACAATGTTAATGAAAATTTATATACAGTAAGAACATGTGATTGCGCAAATTTTCGGATGATTATTACATGTAACTTTTATGAAGCAAAGCACGATTTTGAAAAGGGATGAGATGTGTCTTTTACATTTTGGTGAAAGAGTTTTGTAATATATGAAAATGAATGTTATTTTAATGTTATTCTTGTGCGCTTAAAACATTCAACCATTTACAATTAAACTGTACTCCTATGTACTCTCGAAAGGGAAAATTTCTGAAACAGGAAACTAGCATTAATATCTGACATTATTTACGTATTTTTATTACAGAAACTAACGACTAAACCGATGATAAGAACCACTTCATTCATAAGAAACTCCTTGAGTAAAATAGATTATTTACATATCGCTTTCCTTTCATGTGTTTGGGCATATTTGTGTTATTACAGATTCTGTAATTTTTTACAGTCGTAAAAAGTAACATTATCTCCAAATAATATAGCATACATTTTATTTTGATACTAGAATTTGCTCCTACTTTGTCCAAATTGAAAATTTGACAGGTAAAGGATTCAAAATTACAAACGACGCAAAGCTTAGAACTGAGAGATGAGACCAGGAGAATTATAAATCAAGAACAAAGTCGAGATTATAATCGACCGTGAGACTAAAATTAGAATGAATATAGTGACCAGAATTGGAATAAGAAAAATCAAAATTGAGAGCGTGACCTACTTAAATCGGGACCGATTTCGGAATCGAGAGTAATACAAATCGACATCGACAATCGAAATCGAGAACGAGATAACAATCAGGATCATGATTAATTTTCGCAATCGGTCTCCCACATCAAGACACAATGAAGTACTTAGGCATGCACTTAGATCGAAGACTTACCTGGCAGAAACACATTAAAGTAAAAAACGAAATAAACTTAAAGTACAAACATCTCGATAAGCTAGCAGGTAGAAACTCAAAACTAGCAATAAACAAGAAGATTCTCATCTACAAGACAATACTAAAGCCAATCTGGACATATAGCATAAAACTAAGAGGTACTGCTAGTCTCCCCAATGTAATGATAATGCAGAGAATGTAGAACAGTACATTGATATATATCGAATGCGACCTTGTTTCTTAAAACAATTGAACTTCACGAAATTTTGATATGCCATCTGATAAAGGAGAATTTTTTTTCTTAAGGCGACAAATACAAGGCAAGATTACATTAGCATCCAAAGCAACTTGCCGAGCATTCAAATCCCAGATATTATTAGTCGGTTAAAAAGAGACGAGACATATTGGACCGGAATAGTCAGCATATAGACTGACTACACAAATAAAAGGGTTGTATTCTATTGGGGTAGCTCCTTTAAAAAAAAAACCACCACCATCACATCTGCTGATAGCCAATAAGGCTGATTGTAATATGAAATTATATTAAATAATATCCTAATCGGTCGGTATATAGGATTAATGAAATCATTTTATTTACAGGCGGAAGCTATTTATATTTTTATACAAAAGTTATGAATAATTCTGAAATTTGACAATTAATATCCCTTAATCAATTTTGACCCTTTGTCCAATGGAGACATGCGTCAGCAAAAACCGATGTTAGCCGATAGTGGCTAAGAATGTTACCCTAAAACCAAAATTTATCGGTCCAAATCCTGACCATGGATCATTTTCTCGCTTACCTTTAAATGTTCCAAGATGGAAATATCCCACTAATCACAAGTATATCAAAAAAAAAAGCGGGAAAAGAACTGAAAAAATAATAAACTAGTCTTAAGAGCACGTTGTTTGTATTGAATAATCTTCTACTGAATGCTTATACCGCACTCAAACAAGCAAATTAAACACAATGACATATAACCTCTTTCCTTCGTCCGGCTACGTGTATAACTCCCACCCTCATAACATCGCTTAATAATTTTGTTTTATACAAATCATAAAACACGAGCTTATTTTGTATTGTGTCAGTGTAAAGTTCAAATTTAAAGACTCGTTGTTGCGTCCTAAAACCACGGTGACCGCCCAGAGTTGGAAGGCGATTATAGAAGGGTCATAACAAAGAAATTCCGACCAACAATTGCCGCACACATTGAGTATTAAATGTGAGGAATTGCGACGGACAAGAGAAAAGACTTTAAAATATATATTAGAACAATACGACTGTTTATTAGGGTTCTGTGCTCAAAAGGTGCCAACGGAACCCTATTACTGAAATTCCGCAGTCTGTCCGTCAATTTGTCATAGGGCTTTATTTCATGAACCGTAATAGCTAGACACTTGAAATTTTCACTGATCACGTATTACTGTGGCCGCTACAACAACAAATACTAAAAATAAAATAAAGTAAAAAATTGAAGAGGGTCGTCATACAAGAAACGTATGTGTTTTTTTTACTGAATTATTTTTTTTAACACGCTTTTATAAGCTTGGGCTGCATGTTTGCATGTATGTATGTATGTATGTAACTATGTAACGGAATCTTTGAGCTTCATTTTCACCAATTTTAAGAAGTCTGATTAATTTGATACTTTGCATTTGTATCAAGGACCAATGACAATGCAATGATTTGATAACAGTTTCCCATTATCCTTATTAGGACAGGATTAATATAAGCTTTGGTTGTATGTATCTGTGTATGTAACGGAATCTTTGTGCTTAATTTTCACCAATTTCAAGAAGTTTGATTAATTTGAAACTTTGCGTACGTATCAAGGAGCAATGACAACACAATAATTTGATAAGTTTATCTTCTTATCCTGATCAGGATCGCCAGGATCGAACAATTTCGTCACGTATTTTCTGCGTGAAATCAAGTGGCTTATAATTGTTATTAAATTCTATAATTGTTTTGTAATGGAATTTAATAACAGTAATAAGCATTATTAATAATTCAACTATTGTTGTATTGTTAAAAATTACAAATTTTCACCAATCAACCGAACTAAAAAGTGAAAAATAAAAATAGTTTAAAAACTAAAAATACTAGTATTATTGTGGAAAAAGCGTGGGGCGCTTCGTGCCACATTTTCGTATATAGAGCAACCCACGCTTTTTCCACAACAATACTAGTATTCTTCGTCATTGTTCATTATTTTTTTGAGTTCATATTAGGGATAATTTTTCACTTTTTAGTTTAATGTGCTTTAAAAGCGTGTTTTTAGTTTTTTTAATTAAAAACATTATACGGAGTTACCAAATCCTTTATGTACGAGCCCGACTAGCACTTGACCGGTCTTTTTTCTATCTACTACGTTCCCCGATTGTTTTTTTACATATTTATGTCAATCCATCAGTTTAACTGCGCATATGTAATTCTGAGCACGTGTTAAATTATGTCAAAATATTGTTGATAGAAGATACTATAATAACTTTATGTCATACTGTAATTTTAAAATTTAAAATTCAATAATTATTAGTTGCTTCAAATTGTAGTGCTGTAATATTTTATCTACTTACGCATAATTAACCATTTACTCATTTTGATATCTAATAGCCCAAATTATCTTCTAATTTGTCGTTGTTAAGATATTAATGAATCAATCAAAGCTATTTTGACGCAAACAATTATTTCTTTTCATGCTCGCATTAAGAATTTCTATAAATTTTTGTTTTATTCATAGTCGATTTCCTAAAAACGATGCTTTTCAGAAATGGCTTTCTGTCACGGAGATAGGTGGCCATTGGTGGCCTACTGTCTAACGATCTTTTTTTCCACTTTACACCGGATCGCATTATTTTCAAGCACAGCAGATCGTGTAGAATAATATTTTCAAACCATTTAATTAATGCATTCTTTGGTATTGTTTTATTGAGACGTGTCTCTCTGACGATACATAAATATTACCTTTTCTATATAAGTACATCCTATACATGAAATACATCTAATTAGAAACGTTTCCTGAATCAATGAAAGATTCCAATAAAAATTCCAATAAAATTGGAAATAAATTGTCGTCATATTAGATAATTTTTTTGATTTATTTATCTACTATACCTGAGTATAATCTCGTACGAACTAGTATGTATTTGTGTTAACAACAAAAGCTATCGGAGCACATTTTTCTTTTAATCTTTGAGTTTAAAAAAATAAAATAACTGTCCTCCTGCGTCTTCACTCGCGTCGACATGGTTTAAGGTCCTTCATTTTATTATCTGCTCCATTCCAGTCCTAATCCTGATCTCGCTATTAGTACTGATTTTATTTTGGTTCCGCTTCCGCAGTTGATGTCAGCTCTTTCCTATTTTAGACTAATCCTAGGTTCTGATGTCGAACCAATTTAAAATTCCGTTTCGATGTTGTTATTGGTCCAATCCAAATCGTCTACTCAATAATGATCCTCGTTTCGATCTCGTCTTCGAGCTTGGTTCCACTCTCGGCTCCAATATAGCATCATGTTCTTAAAGTTTTAAAACGCCACTATTTATAATTTAAAATCACAACACAATTTAAGAAAAAAACCTTACGACAAGTATCTTCGGCTTTCTTATCACTAAACGGTATAATAAAGTAAATTTAATATAGAATTTTTCGCGATAGTTTCTAATAAAAATTATGTCATATATAATGATTATGAATATTATATTTTAATATATACGTTTGGATCTAATCTTGTATACCAAATTCGATCCATTTGCTTGTTTCTGAGCGCACTGAAATTTTTCACATGCGCATCGTGATGAGTCTTTACCTACATAACTCACCCAGCTCATGTTTCGTTCACAGAATAGCTTGTATTAAGCAGCGTACCTCAATTTCTTACGTCTTCATCTTCAATTTCACAAATTACCTTTACCGGATTCGTTAGGCATTTATCCCTTTTCAAATTACCTATTGCAGTGAAATGTAAACCGATTATTTTCATTAAGCATTCATTCATCTATCCTCATGATAAAACTTAGAGAAAATTATTTTTTTTGACTTATAATTAAAATATTTTGTTAATTATTTCAATATATATATATATGGTAATGGTTTTAAATGCACTGCTAAACAGATATTATAACAATGTGACAATTCTAAACATCATCAACTTGATGCACAATTATTAACTTATGCTGTAGGTGAGACAAACGGAAATTTAATCAAATGATTATGATTATACTGCTATTAATGCATGCACTTAAACTTGATAAGTACGCCTGATGTCTGTTATGTTAAATACATTAGATTCTTATGTTACGACAAATGATGTTAACGCAAATAACGTCGCTTCGATCTGATACCGCAGTCGAAACACAGGAAACGTTAACTTAACCCTTGATGTAGATGCGTCCCGCTCGTCACGTAATTCATGTCTCTCGACGCCAAAGTCAACGCGTGTTATGTTATGACTTTAAAGCCTATTATATAAAAGGGTACTTTGCACAAAACATCTTAACGCATAACTTTAGGTTTGTCATTTATATGAGAAAGAAATTAAATACTATAAAATAGCCACATAATAGTTATTGGATGGTTTCGTAGTTCACTTTTCGACTTTTCATAAGCCAATATATAATTTAATAAAACAATCACACTCTTTCGTTTTCCTCAATTATTTAACGAGCAAAACAAACCAAAACACAAAGCCCGCTCTGGGCCTTATGACATGTCGTGAAACGTTCATATTATCTTCAATTGTACACATACAGTTAACCTTTTATCTGTCAATTTATTCGGATATTTCGCGTATTTAAATGTCTAAGGCTATTTTGGTATAGATTTTACTTATAACTTAAATAAAAATTTACTTCACCAACACCGGAATCTAGAAGAAAAGCGGGATTTGAATCGATGACGGGACCGTGAATGAAACAGCAGTAGAACCGAAATTGAAATCAAGAACGAGACTTAGTTCTGTCCAACTGATAGCAAGATCACATACAATATGAAAATTGAAACGATTTGTTCTGTATACGAGCGTGCATTCCTGGAATCGCTCAATAATTGATGATTAAGAAATGCGACATAATACTACGTGTATTGATGTAGCTAACTATGATAGTATTGTTTGTTTACCATACGGTTAAAATCATTAACCTTTAAAATGCCTACCAAGAATAATAAAAAAAAAATGTATAAAACTCCATCAACAGAAGCATTGCACGAGCTATCGATCAATTTTATGAAAAATTTCGTGTTAATGCAAAAATAATATTTTTCTTAACTACTCTCATCCATTTAATAACTAAATTACATAATAATTCCCTTATAGAAAATTATCATAAATGCGTGGGCGTGTTTACATTTTAAAGCATTTTGATTGCTTAGAAGGTTTCTTGTTGCAATAAATCTTGTTTATTTACTTCGGACGGGAAAAATTTAATCTTATTTTTATAAATGGTTTACAGCCTTGTTTAAATTCGGAGATATTTGCGAATAAGCGAATTATATATTGAAATGCAAACGCTGACACGTCAGTTTTGATTTCACGATCAATGCGTTAACAAGTAAAATAATGTTTTATATTTTCTTAGTGAAGGGGAATAAAATAATTATTTTTATGGTATTCTACAATTTTACTTTTCGATTCATCCTTCAAACCCTGATAGGGTCATTTCATAGCAATGCCATTAAAAAACGAGCGAGTCTTACGATATTCGCATATGATACGTAACATTTGACATCTCATCTTAGGAATAAGCAACATTAACATTATATCTTGAAAAAAACTTATCGATCTGCGTTCATTTCGAGCTTGAGTATATCATTTAAAAAAGCTATGAGTGACCCAGCTTTTAGTGAACTGAAGTTGACGTCTAAACCATCACTTAAAATTACGGAAAAAGAGTGACTTTTTTTTATTTAAAGAACGGAACCACCTTCGATATATGATAAAGGTGCGAAATGCAGAAAATCTGTTATTATTTCTAATTATAACTATTAACATTAACATTTGACATTAAGATATATTGAAACTATTCAAATTTTTTAGAATCTGATAAAAAATGGAAGTTTTCGGAACCTTAATTAAAACAATTCTTTTAAAACCTCTAAAAGTCGCTTGGTTGAATTTTTTTATGTAGCATCAAAACTTAATTTGATATTATTTTTTATTTGGTTATAAAGATGTTATAAAGGTTTGATTTGATTTGAAAAAGTCGTATATTTTGCGTACGACTTTGAACACTCGGTGTACATCATACTACAGCCAAAAACGTCTTATAAATACGAGTACGATTTAAATCGTCAGCAATACTGGCTGATAATACCAATTTCTCAGAAAACGGTTTGGTATCATCTGATGGTCAATTCTAGCACTGCGCGTGCTCATCGGTCAAATCAAGTAGCGCACACTTCCCCGGCTTACTGTTACTCACATCCATCCTTAATCGGAAATCATTCAAACAAGTTGCAGGAAAGCGAGAAAATATCTTAGGCATCAAAATTCTACGAGACGTGTTGATCCTTCACAAAAGTTCCATGCACTACTTTGACAGTTTAATATTGAAACACTAAAAATGGAATCACATAAATACCTGTTTGCGTAGTATTAAATGCGAAATTAGTTCGTTTCCCAATGTAATGTTTTTATTGTTCGGTATTTATAGTTTAATTTATTGTATAGTATAATACACATACCCAAATAAACAGATATACATAACACAAACGAATGAGATTTTAAATTTCAATTTTTAAGCGAAGTACATGTTTATATGAAGAAAGAGGAAACAAAGCAGAAGCAATAAGTTATACACTTCAGTAATACTTTTAAGTTAGCGCACCGAGGCGTATTGTATCGAATACGATACGA